>JALRMM010000428.1:0-29313 GCA_026122155.1 Zymoseptoria crescenta
TCCGGTTCGTACGGCGACTCCCCTAGAAAATATTAGTAAAGTAAAGTAGAAGAAAGAGTACACTAAGCTACTTAGGAGGGCCCGGCTTTTTCGGCATTTTAAAAGGTATCTAAAGAAGAAAGAAAGGAGAGAGGAAGAGGTCTTTCTATATAGATAGAGAAGGGAACTCGATTAGTAAGAATTAGGGTTTCGTTATCGTTTATATCGGCGTTGTTAGCTGGTAGTAGTAGAGGTTTAGTATTAGTTAGAGTAGCGGCTAGGGCTAGTAGAGGTAGGAGTTCGTTATCGTTTACGTTAGCGTCGCTAGCTAGTAGATATTAGTAGTCTATAGCGGTAGAGTTATAGCGATAGTGCTATTTATAATAGTAGCTAGCTCTTAGGTATCTCTTCTAGGCTCAACCTACTATAGTAGCGCCGCGCTCGTAATAATAGACTACCTAGTCGCGACTAGTCCAACCGGTCCGACTAGTTACGTTATATCTATCTCTTCCTCTAGTCGCGTTATATCCGTTCGGGCCTATCGCTATTATTCTCGATACTCTTATTAAGATTACGCCTAGTAAGTGCGCTAGGTAATATCGAATATAGCTTATTCTTTAGGGAACTAGTAGACCGCTCGCTATAGTATAGCGATAAGAGGGTATCGAGTAGAAGGTAGGGGTTAAGGGACGGAGAAGGGAGGATATTATATAGTCTTCTTGTTATAGTTATAATAATTAAAGAGGGAGTAGGTTCTATAACTACTAGACGAATACGGCTTATTCTTTAGGGGACTAGTAGACCACTCGCCGTAGTAAAGCGAGAAGAGAATATTAAGTAGAAGGTAGAGGTCGGGAGATAGAGAAGAAGGATATTATATAGTCTTCTCGTCGTAGTAGTATAAATTAAAGAGGGAGTGAGTCCTATAGCTAGACGAATAAGTAGTTAAGAAAGCTAGCTTTAGACTACTTAACTAATTACCGACTATAAAAGCCGGCTTTAGCTTAGCGGCTTTAGCTTAGGGAAGCCGGCCTAACCCTAACCCTAAACGTGCTTATAGTAGTTTATAGTAGAGTACTTATATAGAGAGACGAATAGAATAGTTAATTAAGGATCCTCGATTAACTATTCTATAACGTTAAATCTTCGATATAGTATAGCTAGTATATATCTAGTATAGGCGCCGGCGCCTCTATTAGGTAAAGTTAGTTAGAATACTAAATTTATTCTCTCTATATAAGATTAGCGCGGCCTTATAGTATATCTACTATAAGTATAAGTAGTAAGTAGTATACTAGTTCGGGGTTATTTATTCGGTCGAGGTATATAGATTATTTATAGAATAGTAACGTAAAGAGTATAGTTTAGATCTTAAAACGTTAAAGATATAGTTCGGATCTTAAAGTATTAGTTTATATAAGGTAAAATCGGTTTATATAAGGTAAGGATAGTTCGTATTAAGTAAAGTCGGTTTATATAAGATAAAGTCGGTTCGTATAGAGTAAGAATAGTTCGTAGAAGGTTAGAATAGCTAGTAAGAGTAGTTCGTCCTATTATAGCTCGGTTATAGCCGCTCGTAAGAACTAAATACTATCCTCGATACTAAAAGTAAAGAGTAGATATATAAGAATAGGCGGAGGTACGAGTCTATACTCTCTATAGTAGGAGGTATTAAAGACGTATAAGATACCTTAATATTACTTAATTCTAATTAGCTATAACAACCTACGTAGCTTTTTCTTACTATTCGTAGTTAAATAGGAGCTAGTTCGTCTTATTTCTACCTTTATTAACTAAGGATCCTTAGATAAGAAATTCTCGAGGCTATATAAGTAGAGGGCGAAGAGTAAGCCGAAGTAGGACTCGTATAGTTTAAGTAGGTATAAATACTATATTACGGTCGCGGGTAGGGTATAGAGCGAGTTTAGCTATAGGTAGGCGCTCGTCGTAATAAAACTATATAGCTATAGTAGCTTCGATATAGTAATATCCACTATAGAGAAACTTATCGATAAAGGAGCGGATATAGACCTAGTAATATATCTCTATTTCTAATATCCTAGAGGATCTATATCGCTACTACTATTACTACTACGTATAGTTACGATACTAAGAGAGTTCGATAATACTACTTAATTCTAATTAGCCCGATACCCGTAAGGATCTATACTACCTAATCCTAACCCTAGGGGATATATTAGTCTCGATAAAACCTAGGTCCATAATAGCCTCGTTAATAGCGCTTAGGGTACTCTATACTCTATCGAGTAGACTACTAGTATTACCGACCTTTATAATACTTAGCTATATTACCTAATTATTATATTTAAGGCTAAAGACTATATAGGTCTATATCTCGATCTCGAGATATTACTAGACGGCTAGGTTATTATTCCTATCTTTACTAGCTATTACTTCTTCTATTATAGTAGCTAAGAGTATTACTACTAGTAGTTCCCTATCCGTATTATATATATAATAACTATCTATAAGGTATAGAGCTTAACGCTAGACTCCGTAGTTATCGATATTAGCTAGTAGGAGTAGATACTATAGTAGGGAAAGTCGTAGTAGTTACGTATATCTAGTAGTGCTACCTTCGTCGCTAGGTAGTTAATGGACTTTATCCTCTATTATACTACCCTTTTAGCACTTCGAAGGCACAACAGCACATAGCACTTAAATCTACCTCCTCGTTACCCCCCTATCTACCTTCCCTCGTCTTCTTTTTATATGTTTACCTTCTATAGCCCTCTTTTACCGCACCTCTAGTATATAATACTACTATCCGATAGGAGTTTAGAGTCTAAGTAAACTCCCCCCTTATAATACCTAGCCTGTACTATATAGTAGTCTCTTATATTAAGACCCTTAATACTCTTATATTTAAGAAGCCCTTCGACTACTTACTATTTACTAATATCTAGTCGACTATCGCTCTCGCTCGCTAAGTAGATATTAAGCGTTATAGTAGCTAGCGTATTATACTAGAGAATAGTAGTAATAAGGATATATAGGAAACCCGACTAGGCTCCTTATAGGTATTATATTAAGCCTCTCGTAGAGTATATAACTACTTAGGCCTTTATACTCGATAAGAGTAATAGCTAGAAAGATCTATCGAGGAGTATATCCGTAGTACGTATAATTAGGATTATAAAGAGAGGATAGCTACGGCTACTAAGGCTACTTACTTAGCTAAGGTAAAGGATCTATACGATACTATACTACTATCCGAGCGTTTTAGATAACTACTCTAGGATTAGCTAGAATAAGGTATAATAGATACTAATAATAAATTATAAAGAGTAGTAAGGAACGGTATATAGATATTAAATAATAGGGCTTTAAGAGTAAGTACGTAGATTACGATAAATATAAGTATTCTACTAGAATAACTAATAGTTGTAAGTTCGATCCCCTTATAGATTCAATCCCTTTAATCTCTATATTATAGTCTTACTACTTATAAACTTAAAACTTCTAAGGTATTAATAACTAGGTAGGTCTTTAGGCTTTAACTAAGACTATTATTATAGGTACCTAATTTATTTAGGCTATAATATTAATTAGATATACTATTCTTTTAACTAGAAATGCTTAGGTAAAGGTAAAAGGCGCTCTCTATAAACGCTAAATACTACTATTATGCTATTTAGGTTATTCTAGCTACGAGCTCTAATTAGTACTATCGCTTTTTACTCTACTACTACTATATCCGGCTCTTAAAAACTACTATATCCGGCTCTCGAAAACTACTAAGTCTAGCTCTTAAAATCTACTAAGTACTACTACTACTAAGTCTATTTCCTTTTACTCCGTTACTAAGTCTAGCTCTCGAAATCCACTAGATACTACTACTAAGTCCCTTAAATCTAAGCTCTTTAAAACGTTTAAGGTAGTCGAATTTAAGAAAGTGTAATAGTAGCGGCGTAAGAGCGTATAACGCTCTTATAGGTATAAAGTATAGAAGGTAAGGTTTAAAATTAAGTTTAGTTACGTAGATACTAATTAGTCGGGCCTAAGGTAGAGAATTAGCTCTCTCTACGCCAACGAATTATTAAGACAATAAGCATGTTAATTACTAGTACTAATCGAGAACCTCTTAATCCCACGGCGTGGAATCCGGCGTGGAATAGATGCTTCTAACGTCGAAAGATTACTACGATGTATGTTGCCCGGCCGGCGCTCTTTATGACAAGCGGCTGGAATACTTCAATCACAATTACCAGCTCTGCTCTACCGTCGCTGAGCAGCCGACTCCTCCGATGGACCTGTACGGCGGTCAGACATTCGCTGCGACAAAAAGAAACGGAGGAAGCAACATACTCTCTTGCCTGATCCTGAGTCTGCACGACTTCCGGATGCATCGCCTTCCCTTCAGTCTCCCATCGCAGCACGTCTGTCGGGTCAATGACAACAACCCTTCTACCCTCTGCAAGCAGGCGACTGAGATTTTCATGGACGATCCGACGTGCAACCTTGTTGAGGGAAAAGACATCACGGAACGATAGCACAACAGCACAAGCGTCCGCGTAAGAGCCCGAGTCTGGGTCGCTTGGATCAATGTCTCCAAGTTTCTGGGTCAATGCCCTCGTCAAGATCTCGGAGCCCGCAAAGCGCACTGCTCCACGCATATGAAAGATGGCAACTCGACGTCGGCAATTCTCGTGGTCGTCGGTCGTCTTCAAGCTTGCGATGGTGGTAGTGACTGTGGAGCGGGCGATCTGGCTGACATCCTGAGAGCCGGAGGGCACAGAGGTTAGCGAACACTCAGACAGTAGGGTACGATACAAATTGCTAAGACTTCAGGAAGCCTGAGACAGTATCGTACGCCGCAGGCCTGGTATCCTTCATGAACTCACCATCATATGAAGACCCATGTCTTTTGAGAGCTGCTCGCAGATGCTCACGCCTCGGACGGAGTTGCCTTTGAGATCCAGCTTGGGAGAGAATGCTGCGAGACCAACCTGACCCGGGAGGGCACCGAGAATACCGCCTGCCACTCCACTCTTAGCGGGTATCCCGACATGCGACACCCAGTCGCCTGCGGCATCATACATGCCACAGGTCGTCATCACTGACAGAACCTGACGCACGCTGTCGTGAGGGAAGATGCGTTCGGAAGTGACGGGATGGTACCCGGCATTGCTCAACGTCGCCGCCATCAAAGCGAGATCCCGCACGGTGACGTTGATCGAGCATTGTCGAATATATCCTCGTACCACCTCGCGAGGGTCGCCGCGAAGGATTCCAGCCGCCTTGAGCATATGCGCCAGCCCCATATTGCGGTGCCAGTCTTTCATTTCCGCCTCGAAGACTTCCTCGCATACATGCAGCTGCCTTCCCGCCAACTTGGACATGACCTTCAGGATCCGGTCGACTCGCTGTTCGGAGGTCGCTTCTGGGCCGACCACGAGCGAGTGCGCGGTGATGGCGCCGGCATTGATCATCGGGTTCATGGGCCGATTCGATTCTTCTTCCAAAGACAGTTTGTTGAAAGCGTCGCCGGATGGCTCGACTCCAATCTTCCGCAACACTTGCTCAAGACCGGCGTCTTCGATCGCAAGAGCATAGACGAAGGCCTTGGAGATAGACTGGATGGAGAACTCGACTTCGTCGTCGCCTGCGCTGTATACGTTCCCGTCCACCATTGCAATGGCTACCGCCAGTCGGGACGGATCCGCCCGTGCTAACACATCGATGTACCCAGCTGGCGCTCCAGTCTCATCCGCGCGGACGCTTTCAAGGACTTGGTTGAGGTAATCTGGGATGGGAGACTTCATAATGAGAGCGTGCGACGGAAAAGAACGGTGGAACGAGGACGGCGTTTGCTGTATTTTGTTCGATCGTCATGCTCTTGGAACCCCCACCTTCAGGGATATGTCTATAACAACCTTTTGAAATGCCCGTGCATCATGCCCTAATGCAGGACCCTCCGGAGGGCAACGATCCATGTTCCCAGCCAATGATTGGTGTGTATTGCGACTCGCGTCCTCGGTCGCGTCCTTACTATAGGATACCTTACCGTCGCCGTCGTTTTAAGGGTAGTGGATAAAAAGTTAAAGGAGTTTCTTACGCTCTGATTAGCTATACGTTTAATACTAGTAATAACGTTTTTAGCTTCCGTATAAGTCGTTTACGTAAGTAAGAGATATTCGTAGAGTATACTAGTAATCGTCTACCTTTAGACCTTAATTATCGTTCGTTTATTAATATTACTATCTAGTTTATTTATTACGTTATATCTACTATATCTATACTACCCTTACTAGCTAGCGTAGTTACCGCTACCGTACCTAGCTTCCGTCGTTTCCTTAGTAGGCCTATTACCGTTAAAGGCCCTACTGCTAGGCTACTATACGGTCCTTACGCTAATAGTAGAGGCTAGTATAGATCGATCGTTATAGTTATAGTTATTATTATAACCGTCTTCTTCGTTATTATCTTCGTCGTCTTCTTCTTCTTCTTAACCGTAGTAGTAGTAGTATTAGCTACTAGCTCCTTACCTTTCTTCTTTAGTACGGTCGTTACTACCGCTCTATATAGTATTATCGCATCGATAGTAGTAAGATTAATATATAGCCTACCCTTAATAGGCTCTAATTTAACGTAGTATTAGCTTAAAGGGAAGCCCTCCGCGAGTAGATATTAAGTAAGTTATAGTAGAGGTGTTTTTAAAGGAAGCTCTTAATTAAAGTACTCTTATATTACGAGTTATACTACCTCCTTATATACTAATCTAGCTATATAATATAGTATATCGATCTATCTCTTCTACGTTCGTAGTCGTTCGTTATAAGAAGCGTTACGGCGTTCGAGACCCTCCTTAATATTATATATAGCCTACTAGATATCGTCTATCGCTAAGCGTACGGTAAGCCGGTATACTACTAGAGGCGTAATATTATCCTTAATGCCGTACGTAATATAGTTAGTTAAGGCGGTATCGAAGACTTCTATACCCTCGAACTTACTAGTACTTATAAATATAAAGAGCTAGCGTTCTTAGTGCTCTTCCTTAATATAGTTAAATAGCGTATACTAATACTAGATATACGCGTAAGGGAGGTTACTCTTCCGATATACCTTATACGTATAACTAAGGTTATCGGTTAATAGTATTAGCTTAAATCCTTCTTACTTCGAGAGCTATATCTACTTACTAATCTACTACTAAATACGCTATAGAAACTAAGGTAGCTAGTTACTTAGCTAGTACGAAGGATCTTTAGTTATAAGGGGATAGACTCGATAGCCTTTACGCTTACGCTCGTTCTTAGTCCTTTAATCGAACTAAACGTACTTCTACTTATAATATATAGCTACGCTAACGAACGTAAAGTTAGCTACTATCTAGAGTTTAGCCTCTAATTTATATATATTATATACTCCTTCGAGGGGATTAGTCGATAGTACCTAAAGTAAGAGTAGTAAATATATACGATAATAAAGGGCCTAGAGCTTAATATTGCCTTTTAACTCCTTCTTAATATAGTTACGGCTATTAATGTTATCGGCTAGTAATAAGTTAAGGGCTTTATTAAGTAAAGAGCGATAGCCGGTAACTAACTATCTAGCTACTACCGCCGCGAAGAGCTTTTAACGTACCTTCTTATAGCTAATACTACTAAACTTCCGCTTAATCGTCCGCTATATATAGATATAGTAGAGTAGATAGACGGCGACGACGTAGAGGCTAAAGTTACTAGCGTCTTTATCCTTACTATCCTTCGTAGGCCTATCTTCCTCGCTACTAAACGTAAGCCTTACTATACGTCGCTTAGTAGCCGAATCGTTAGTTATAAAGTAATGCGGACGCTAGCCTCTACGACTACTTAACTACTAGATAATCCGCCTTAGATAGGTAGTAATAATACCGCCGTCCTCGGACTTCGTAAGGAATTAGACGTATAGCCGCTAATAGCCGTATTCGTTACGAACGATTAATATAAAGAGGAACTAGCCTAGGTAGTTAGTTTTATACGTAGAGTCTATAAGGGTAAGGTAGCCGCGGCGTATAAGGAGTTAGATACGTTTCGGATTAGCCTAGACGATACTATAAGTCGTTTTACTATCTAGTTCGCGCGTAGCCTTAATATTAGAGCATTTTATACTACCTAAAGGAAGAGAGGAGTTAGTTAGTATTAATAAAAGCTCGCGTTTCTCGGAAGTTTTAAGGATTGTTCGGAAGTCTACTAGCGCGAAAAACCTTCGTAATAGTAGGTTTCTTATTAGCTTAAATTCGTAGCCTATATAAGGCCCGTCTCTAAGCCGAAATTTTAGGGTTCTCTTAGCGACACCTTAAAACTTCTATAAAGGGCTAGCTTTAAAACTAACGCTCGGATTCCTCGTTAAGAGACTTAAATTCGAGCGCTTTTAAAAAGCGGTTTTTATATAGTAACGTTGGGTTTTATAGTAACCAGATTAGGTAGGTGACCTTCCGGATTAAGGTAGTACTAGCGCTAAGTAATTAAGAATTTAACCGTATTAAACTTCTTAACTTCTTGAAATCCTTCGTCCTTATTTAACTTAACTTATTTATACTACTTCTTTAGCTCCTACTACTACGCTAGCTAGTCTATAATCGTACCGCCGAGTTAAGTATCTAGAAACCTCTTTTAGTAAGCCGCGCCTACGTTATTAACGTCGTAGTAGACTATATAGAGCCTACTAGCCGCCTTAAAGATTACTTAAGCCTCCGGATTATTTAGTGCTTAGATACTATTCTATACCGTAGCTAGCTAGTAGCCCTTATAATACTAATAACTAGCTACCTTCTAAAGCGCTAAGTAGCGTCTAAAGAGGTCGAACTACCGTATAGTATAGAACTTCGTATACTCTATATAGCCGCTTATCTCGGTACGCTTAATTATAATAAAGGCCTCGCTATTGTTATCGTCGTTATTCTCCTCGAAGAACGATACCTTTATTCGTACTAGATAGTTATATCCGCGTTTAATCTTCTTTAGCCGAGGCTTCTTTATATTACCTTACGTTACGATAAGTATAGTCGTAAAGTAATACTTATATATCTACTTAAATAGGCCGTCCTTCTTATGCTTCTACTTCTTCCGGATCTAGAAGTTATCGATAAACGGCTCTACCTCCTTCTATTATACTATCGATATAGTTACCGACTTATCTAGTATACTAAGCTATTCGTATAGAGCTATTAGATCGACTATATTACGAGGTATAGCTAGTATACTATAGCTAGTAGTAACGCTATCGATAAGGCGTCGCTTAACCCTTCGACGACGATAAACGACTAGTCTATCTATACGCTCGTTAGTACATAACTCTACGACCTCTATCTCGAGTCTATTACGCGTTAGAGGGTTATTAGCGTATATAATAATAATGTCCGTAACGTCCGGCATTAGTAACGTAGTAGCTAGTATTAAGGCGTCTACGTTAAACGCTTAAAGAAGGCTAATATCGGAGTCGTCTATAGCTTAAGGGTAGTAGCGATAGTAGCGGCGGCGGCGACAGTAAGGGTAATAGTAATAATAATAGTAATAACAATGGTGAACGCGTGAACGCGTGCAACAATAACAACACCATTGCCAAGTGACGCTCTATGAACATGACTAATTCCGGTGGGTAGGTATATAGACGACTTAAAAGGTTGTTATAGACGAATCCACCTTCAGCACCTCTCGTAGACTTTCGCCAAGGGCTTGCTCGCACACAGACATCGCTTGCCGTCGTGCAAGTACAATGGGTGTGTCGTACTTCAATCGGTGCATTGTTTCGTATGGATAGTGGACGTCCCAAGTCGTGTCCCCAAAAAGTTCAAAGGACAATCCGATCGTGGCCGAGGCAGGACGGACCAAAGAGCCGCGAGACATCGAGGCAAGCAATGGGCGGAAAATCCCTGGAAAGTATCGCAATTGTGTACATTTATTGAGACGAGCTATGAGAATCGAAACACGAACCCATGATCCCAGAGATCCGACTCCAAAACCTCAAATCCAACACCTGGTATACCGCCGACCAATCCCCAAGCGCCGCAGCTGATCAAAAAATATTCGTACCGACCAGACAAATCAATCCTCACTCTCCGCCGCCTTCTCCTGCGCCGACATCTGCACCTCGCTCTTCGAAATCTTGCTCGAAGCGACGACCTTGATCGCCAATCTCCTCAACGCCATGGTGCTCAGCAGGTCGAACACACTGACCTCTGCCCTGAACTTCCTGAAGATCATATTCCGGACTTCCACCGCCGCGAGAGAGTCAACTCCGTAAGAGTGCATGGGCTTCTCCATGTCCACGTCCTCGGGCTCCATGCCCGTTGCCTTGGCGATGTTGGCAGCGAAGACACCTTCGACGACTTCTGCAGCGGTCGCGAGACTCATGCAGGCCTTGAGAGCCTCTTGTGCAAGCTCGTCTTCGCCAGCATTGGCAGCGTCGTCTCCGCTGGCACCGTGCAGGTTGGTGTACTTCAGATCCGCAGCCATAGCACTGCCGATACTGCCGTCTTGCATCAACTCACTGCCGACACCGGTGACCACCTGAGGCGGGACAGACAGGCCGTTGCGAGTGGTGCCGAGCATGGCGGCGGAAAGCAGGAGACGAAGATCGCGCTCGGAGATGAAGAGCGGCTTGAGGTAGCGGAGGCGCTCGAATTGCTCGGGATTCTCGGCGATGTATCCCACATCGGAGACGATTCCAAGATCGATGGTCGTGGCGTTCAATCCGTTCTTGCGGCGGTGCACAGAAAGAGCGTCCTGGTAAGTTCCAGCGGCAGAGTAGTTGGCCTGTGAGGAGGAGATTAGCATGTGCAGGCTGGAGTGTGATGTGAGTAGGCCTTACCTGTCCAGGGTTACCAATGATGCCTGCCATAGACGACAACATGATGAAGAAGTCCATGTCCTTGGGGAAGGCGGTGTGCAAGTTCCAACTGCCAGTGATCTTCGGCTGGGTGGATCTGGTCCATTGATCAAACGTCATGTTGTCAAAGACAGAGTCCTCGAGCACCATGGCCGCCTGCACGATACCCTTGATCTTCTCGCCACGGTCCAAGGATGCTTGCACGAAGCCAGCGACAGCCGCTTCCGAGGAAACGTCGCAAGGGTATGCGTTGGCGTTGCAACCGCGCAGCTGCAGCGAGGTCAGCAGAGTCTTCGCTTCCTCCGTCTTCGCACCCGAGCGAGAGATGAAGGAGATGTTGCGAGCACCCGCCGCGAACATGGTCTCGGCGATGGAGCGACCGATACCGCCGAGTCCTCCTGCCAGGACGTATGTGGCTTCTGGGTCGAGTGCGAGAGTTGGCGGTGGTGCTGGAGCGGCGAGGACGACGTTCTTTGGATCGATGTTGACGGCAACTCCACCGGGAAGAGAGATGTTCTCCGGGAGAGGGGTCTTTCCAGTGAAGCCGGACAGGTCCTGCTGCCTCTTTGGGGGCAAGATATGGAAGACACCCTGATGAGCCAGGGCCCAGGCGGACTGATACGCCTTGGAGACCTCATCCGGCGCCGACTCGCGGAGGTAGTCAAAGTCCACGTTGATGACAGACACACCTTGCGCAAGCGGGCCAGCGGGAGCAAGGGCGGATGCGGAGCCGAGACTGATGCAGCGACCGAATGGAGCAAGACAGTGAGTGACATTCCCAGCGACGGATGATACGATCAAGTCGACGCCGCGACCGCCGGTGCGACGAAGAAGGGCCTCCTTGAATTTGTCATCGCGGTTGTTTTGGACAACATTGTCGTCTTCCAGGCCCATGTGCTCAACCAGCCAGCGACGTTCGAATGCGGTGTCGTAGGAGGCGTACAGCGTGGCTCCCAAGTGCTGAGCCAAGAAGATGATGGCAGCAGTGGTGGAGCCAAGTCCGGTGGCGAGTAGCATGGAATCGCCCTTCTTCAACTTGCCAAGCTCCACGACGGACAAATATGCCGTAGTGATGGCCGAAGGCAGGTTGACAGCGACGGCGTCTCCGATGAAACTCGGCTGAAGTCGTACGAAGCCTTGCGAAACCCGAAGGCGGCTGCGAAGTGATGACTTGGCACAGACGATGACCTTGTTCCCGACGCTGTACTCCGTGACTTCGGCCCCGACAGCAGTCACAGTACCAACGGCATCTCGACCCACCGCATTTCCTGCAGTGAACTCGGCAGAACTAATGGTGACGACATGAGGCTGGACCTCCACAGCATCGTCCGCAAGAGGCCCTTCGTTGTCCTCATCCTTGATAAAGTGCAGAGCATGGGCGTCGGGAGAAACGACAGCTCGGACCGGATACTCAATGGACTCGAGAGACTGTTCCGTGGGCACGCCAGCAACGCCTTGCTGAAGCTCGGCGTGGAAGCTCTCGTCGGTCGCGAGGCGAGGCACGCACAGCTTGTCGCCGATCTGGACAAATTCCTGCTCGACGGCCTTTGCGGAGGACAGCACCGATGCTTCAAAAGCGTCGACGATGAAGTCGATGGTCTTGTCGCCGGAGATCTTGTTCTCGCCGTCAAGGTCGAGCTGGAAGAGGCGAAGCTGTGGCTTCTCAACACGGATGGTACGTAGGAGGCCGGTAGTGCTGGCGAACCTCAGGCCCTCAGCAGTGGCGACATCAGCGCCACGGGTGACCCAGAGAATGCATTCGGCGTTGGAGGCAAGATCGCGGAGCCATGTGAACTGCTTCTCGGTCCAGCCATCGACGTAGCATTCTTCGATTTCGAGCAGCGATATGATGACCTTGCCTTTGATGCTCTCGAAGTTGATTGACTCTGGGTGCATGGTGCTGATGGTGGCGCACGAAGATGCGAGTCGTGCACGAATCTCCGCGACCAAGAGCGGCAACTCGAGAGATTCTTTGAAAGCGTGGAGGATGACGAGCTCGTCCACCTGGAGCAGCGGCGCTTCGGCTTCGACGATGACGGCCTGTTCGCCATCGTCACTGTGCTCGGGCGTGACAAGGGCATCGTCCTGGTGGAGAGGGACATAGTCCATGCGGGTGCACTTGCGAGGACCATTGTCAGAAGAGGCCGCGGAGCCAGCAGAGATGTCGCGGGACAGGAAGCGTCGGACAACGACCTTGGGCTCTTCCCATGCATCTTCGGACAGCACGATATCGCCGACAGTGTCGCCCGAGCCGCTCTGGTCACCCTTGCTGTATCCATGCAGCTCAGTGCCGGGTGCGGTCGTGACATTGGCAGCGACATAAATGCTGTCGATGCTGATTGGAACCAAGGTCTCGTTGCCGGACAGGCTGTGGAGGTAGCCAAGAGCCTGCAAGTGGAAAATGGCATCCAGTGTTGCCGGATGGATCAGATGAGGATATTCGAACTCCGATGGCATAGCAGACTTGGTGTCGGGCAGAGTGAGAACTCCATAGCCCTCACCGTAACCAGACACCGCCTTGGTGACGTTGCGGTGGAGTGGACCGTATTGCAGGCCCATTTTGTCATCGAAAAGCTTGTAGAACGTCTTCGGCTTGATGACTCTGCAGGCACGCTTGCGGATGTCGTCGTACAACGCGGTCTCCGACTGCCACTGCCTCGCGCTCTCGCCAAAGTCGTCAGCCTCGTAGAGGAGGGACACTGCTCCCGTGCACATCGTGTTCCATGATTCGTCGCCGGTGCGAGAGTAGACCCCGAATGTCCAGGCAGTCTCGGCAGATGTGGGCGATCCTGTTGGCTTCAGATGGATCTCAGTCTCTGCGAAGCCATCGCCAGACGGGATGACGAGACCCTTCTTGAATACAATGTCTCGCACCTCCACCGCCTTGAGAGTTTTCTTCGGGTCGACCAGCGTGCGTGCTCCCTCGATCGCCTGCACAACCATTGCAGCACCGGGATAGAGAACATTGTTCTGGACTCGATGGTCACCCAGCCAAGGCTGCTCAGAAAGACGAATATAGTTGTGCCATCTTGGCTCAGCGACGGAGGCCGTCTCCATGACAAATCCAAGAAGATCAGTACGAGGCTTCTGGCGATTGAGCACCGTCTTGGCGTACGCACTCTCGTGCTCGTAGTATTTGTGGTTCCATCTGTATGGTGGCAGGCATGCCAGGGACTGGGGTCGGTTCTCGGGCTCGGTCTGGAAATTCAGCTTGTGAATGTCAACTGCAAGGCCGTGTCCCCAGAGTTTTCCGATCGCCGTGAGAGCGGAGTGGGCAGCGTCGGTGTTGCGAGCCAGCAAAGCAGTATACGGCACTGAAGTAGCCAGCTTTCCATCGACTGCGTTCAGAATCTGCAGCAGAGGTCCTTTGAGCACTTCGGCAGGGCCGATCTCCACCATGCCGGAGTAGACAACGGGAAGCTTGCGGCGTGACTTCGCTTTACCAGGAGCCGCCGCCGGTTGAGTCACCAACGCCGTGACAGCGTCGGAGAATCGGACACATCCCAGCATGTTCTTGACCCAGTAAGAGGCGTCAACGTCCGCGGCGGTAAGGATGCTGCCGCCGGTGACTGAAGAGAACATGCTCGCCTTGGGCGTGGTGGCAGCGACCTCGATGTCATCCATAGCAGCCAGATAATCATCAGCAATGCAGCGCATGTGCGGAGAGTGATAGGCCGTCTTGACTCGCAGTTTCCTTGCAAAGATGGCGAGATCTTGCAGCTTCTTCTCGAGAACGTCGATGGCTGTTTCGTCGCCGGACAATGTGACATTGTCGGGTGAGTTGACACAGGCGACAACGACCGAGTTCTCCGGTACCATGGCCAGGTAAGGCTGCACTTCAGCCTCGGAGAGAGCGACCGCCATCATGGCGCCTTTGGTGGTGCCCATGCGACGCTCCACATCGGCGGAGAAGAGACCACGGCAGTATGATACCTTGATGGCCTGCTCGTGAGCAAGGAAACCCGCGGTGTAGGCGGCTGCAATTTCTCCACTGCTGTGTCCAACGACGGACTTGGGAGTGAGACTCCATTCCGCCAACAAGTCCACCAGCGCGAGCTGGAGAGCAGTGCAAAGAGGCTGACTGAACTCTGGTCGGTCGATGCGCGAAGATTCCTTGTCGGCGCTGAGCTCCTCAATGAGGTTCCAGGTGCAGCCGAGACGCTTCAGCTCGGTCTGCGCACGTTCCAGACTGGCGCGGTACGTCTTGAACGCCATGAGCGATTTTCCCATGGTCGCCCATTGCGCACCTTGACCAGTGAACAGGAAGAAGGTGTTGTTATTCTTTGCAGCGCGGCGTAACTTGGTCAGCGGAGCCGACAATTGCTGCGCAAGGTCGGAAGCCGAGCGGGCGACCACGAAGGAGCGGTGATCGAAAGTGGATCGTCTGGACGAAAGAGTGTACGCGAGGTTTTGCAAGAACTCCACGCCCTCCAGTTGCTCCTGGTTGTCCTGTACATATTTCGCAAGTGCTGCTGCGTTCCTTTGAAGACCCGCCTGGTCAACCGTGGACACGACGAGAAGCTTGGGCTGCAGCAGTTCCTTCTCGGAGTCGTCGCCTGGCGAAGAGGCACCAGAGCTGAAGCCAGAGTCCGAACCGTCCGACACTTCCGGGGTGTCACGTGGTCCGAGGACGGTCTGATGATGTCCCGTCAAGCCATGGGATTTGAGGTAATGGTAAGCATCATCGATGATGACGTGCGAATTGGCTAGATCGGAATGTCAATGAGATGCAGGCCTCAGAAGATCCGAGATCATTCACTCACCTCCGCCATAGCCAAAGCAGTTCACGGAAGCTCGGCGCACACCGTCAATCGGCCATGGAACCAGTGATGTAGGCAGCGCCACCTTCCATTCCTCCAACTTGAGTCTCGGGTTGACCTTTTCGAAATCCGCAATGGGAGGGATCTGTCCTTGCTCGACCACGAGGACAGTCTTGATCAAGCCAGCGAGACCAGCGCAGCCTTCAAGATGACCGATGTTGGCTTTCACACTGCCGACGTAGAGTGGGTTCTCACCCGTACGAGTGGCGCCGAACGTGGCTCCCAGAGCAGAAAGCTCGTATGGATCACCAATGGGAGTACCTGGGAAGAACTGTCAGATCGAAGCATGCAGGGCATCTTTCCGCCATTACTTACCGGTACCGTGAGCCTCAAAGTAAGCGGTTTGGTCCATGCCGAGCCCAGCAGCCTTGTAGACTGCCCTAATCAAGTCTGCTTGAGCCTCGGGTGAAGGCATGGTAATGCCAGGGGTGCGGCCGTCTTGACCGAGGCCCGAGTTCCGAATGACCGCTCGGATCGTGTCGCCATCTGCGAGCGCCTTGCTCAACTTCTTGAGCACGACTGCGCCGATGCCATCACCGCGTCCATAGCCGTTGGCGCGGTGGTCAAATGAATGGCATCGCCCATCGGGACTCAAGAAGCCCATACCGGTCAGGTCGCGCATGTAGCAAGGGTCGCAAATCATGTTGGTGCCGCCTGCAATGGCCATCTTGGACTCGCCAGTGCGAAGCGATTGGCAGGCGAGATGGACAGCGTAGAGCGAGGATGAGCAGGCCGTGTCGACCGTCATACTTGGGCCACGCATGTCGTAGAACCAGGAGACACGATTGGCGAGCATGCTCATACCGTTTCCGGTGGCAGCGTAGAAGGGACCAGTGTAAGGATCGCGGCCACCTCTGGCCTCCCAATCGCGGGTGAAGCAACCGACGTAAACACTGGTGTCGGTGCCGGCCGTTGATGATGCCGAGATACCGGCGTTCTCCAGTGCTTCGTACGAGACCTCCAACATGTGCAGCTGCTGTGGATCGCTGCCTTCGACCTCGGCGGAGGTCATGCCGAAGAATGGAGCGTCAATGATCTTGGCGCCCTTCTCATACTCGCCGGACAAGAAGTGAGAGCCTTTGACGAAGATCTGTAGAGTGGTCAGTCAATCAAGGTTTGTGTGGCAAAGTTGGCCAGGAACGTACTGATCCAGCGCGGGCCTGGTCAGGATGGTAGTAGCCATCCGTGCTGACTGTGAGGAGTGATTGTCAACCATGTATGCAAAGGTGTTGGTCGAGACGATCATGCTCACATCTGTCCTTGGGGATGGGTCTCCATCCATCCCGTCCACTCTGGAGTAGATCCCAGAACTCTTCACTGGAGTGCGACTCTCCAGGGAAGCGCATGCCCATGCCAACAATGGCGATGGGCTCCATCTCTGCGTTCTCGATTGAAGGACTCATGGTATAGATGGATGTGCAGGTGAAACGATTGACGGAACGGTGGGGCTGGACGGGAAAGGAGGAGGAGGAGGAGATGCGTGTACGTGGAGGAAGGATTGTGTGGAAAGTTGTCTTACTCTGGATCATTGCAGGACGTCTGACTATTAGTATCCGCAGCGACTCAGATGCTACCGTGAAGCCGGCATGGCCATTCTCGCCTGCATTTCGGCCGTCGCGGCGAGGAGCGTTTCGCACTGAATGGGCATTGAGACAATGATTCAGCGGTGCATAGCCTCTATTGTCCGATATCACAGGCGAAGTGGGCACGGTCATCCTGAGGGGTGAGGTGCGGTCCTCGTGCACGCGGCAGGGTTCTGCTGCGGAGGACATGTGGTGCGTCCGGGAAGTTCGTACTGATTTGCTCCGCGGCGTTTTGGCGGTATCTCACGGGAGATCCACAACGGCAGATCAACCACCCAGAATTGTCCTCGTCGATGCCATGTGCAGGCCTGATGAGCGTTCGTGAGACGGTGAGACGGAACGAGACGGTGAGATGGAACCGAACCACTCGGTCGGCAGCATGGAAGATGCGTGGAGAGTGCACACATGGTCCTGGCATGGATTGCGAGACATTGATGCGCGGGCGGTTGGGCAGAAGATCAGCCGCCGCATTCTCCGTCGCGGCGATCCACTCGGGCATCCTGAAGCCATTGCTCTTGTGGACTTTGGTTGGACATGTGCATGTGGTTGATCGATACCAGGGCTTGACATTGATCGTAGCAGGGCGTCGCTGGGTCAGACACGACACGACACGACAAGCTCGAGGACAGGCGAGGCTGGAATGTCTCGGGCTGGGCGCGTAGGGCATGGACACGGTCAAGATAGGCAGAATGGATATCAACCCCGTGATCGTCGCCGGAATGGACTCCGTGAAGCTCGCGACATGAGGCTGAATGGATCAGACATGATGGTGATAAGGCGGTGATGTCGCCGTGGTTGGTGAGACGGCGCGCGTTCGGAATTGTTCGGATCACGTGAGATGAGATTCTGAGCAACGCGATTACAACGACGAATACGGTACCTCCTATGTGCGAAATACTCTGTAAATGACCTGATATTCGTACCTCTAGCTCAAACTCTGACTCCCGGTCATCAAAGGAAACCTAAACTCCATCAAAGGGATCAAACTCCATCAAAGTCGACCAAACCAATGCCAAGGAAAGAAATCTTCCGCTCCAACCAAAGCCTCCCATCCCGTCCCGTCCCGTCCCCAATTCCGCCGCTCATGCCTTGATCATCACCGCCTGCTCGATCGGACGGGGCGCGATCGTGGGCAGGTCAAAGTGGTTCCGCTGGCCCATGACGTACGCCTTGTCAATCGCCTGGCGGATGCGCGTCACGTCCTCCGCCCGGTGTGGCACCTCGTGAACGCCGTCGTATCGGATGAGCTGCGTCATGCTCGGATCGCACAGTTCCTGCGCCAACTCGGCGAGCTTGAGCGGGGCCGGGTCGTCGTACAGGCCGCGGACGTGGATCGTGGGGATGTTGATGCGCTGCGTCGTGTAGACGGCGTTGAAGAAGCGAGGGAAATCCTTCAGCTGGTATGAGTCGTCGTCGATGGCCTTGGTCTCGTCGGACTCGTCGATGCCGAAGAAGTTTCTCGCCCCGAGCGATGCCTGCACCATGTCGATGAGAGCGATGAAGATTTCCTTGTCTTTGCCCTGGACTTTGCCGTCCTTGACCACGGAGAACTCTCGGGGATCTTTGTGACCTCGCCGGCTGATGAAACCCTCGTGGAGCTCATCCTTTTCCGCGTCCGTGAGCTGGTTCAAGGCGGCCATGATCTCTTCCGTCTTGTACTCCGGGTCCGCGGAGAGTGCGGCGGCGGTGCCGAAGAAGCAGACGAACTTGAACGGCAGTGGAACACCGGGACGGTCGATCATGTGCTGGAGGCAGTAGCCCAAGACGAAAGCTCCGCCTTGGCTGTATGCGAGGGCACCATCGAACGGACCTTGCTCGGCGATGGTGTCCTCCATGAGCTCGTTGGCGGCTTGAATACCAGCAGCATCCCAAGCATCCCAGTATGCGAGATGGCGGCCCGGAATGAATTCGGCCATTGCTGTGAAAATGTCAGTCAGGATCATTGCCGCCATGGGATCGACGTTGCTTTGGATGTGGCTTACCAGATCGGTTCACTTTGACCTCGCCGTCCACGAACACATATTCGTGGTGAGCGCCAATGGCGTTTGTGAGGCTCTGGGTCATCTCCTTGAAGATCTCAGAGGACATGCCGTACCCGTGGCAAACAAGAAGTCTCATGTTGGCGATGAAGCTGGGAGTGAGAACTGGTGGCGTGTTGAAGAAGGCTGATGGAAGGTAAGGCAGGTAAGCTTGAGGAGATGAGGCTGCTGATTGTTGTGTTTGGATCGTGGTTCTCTGGCTCTCTTATGAAGGCCAGAGCACTCCTTCTTTCTCATTGCTAAAGTCCGTTGCATTGCAAAGTTGGAGTCCAACTCTGCGTGTTCAGCAATCAATCCGCGGCGCATTCTGGCGTACAATATCACCTCGCGCGCAGTGAGGGTCCCGCAACTGGCTCCACAGCAGAGTGGAAATGAAGTCTTTGACGGCCGAAGGCGCATTTGACGACCATAGCGCGGAATCGACGGCCGAAGCATTCTTCGGCCGAAAGCTTGGCGCCGTACCGAATGACGGCGCTTCGGGCGGATAGTCCTATGATGACATTCAGACAACGACGATCAAAGCCTGGTGTTGTCGTGTCGAAGGTATAGTAATGTGCCTCACCGTCCTCAATCTTCATCAGTCACGGTCTGAAGTCGCACCAACAGCAGACACACTATCATTACCGACAGGAACGGCGCATCCAACAGGAAAAGATCCGCAACCAAACCGGCGTCAACAGCATCTTCCATTCCTTCAAACATCTCGTTCCATCAACCGCATTCAATCCACCATGCGTGTTCTCTGCCTTCACGGGCAAGGTGCCAGCCCAGCCATCATGGAGAGCCAGACCAGTACGTTTCACAACTCTTCGAAGCACACTTGTGCAATGAGTTGACAGGTTCCCATCAGGTACTTTCCGAGCATACCTACCACCAACATGGTCATTCGACTACCTCGAGGCTCCGTGTGACAGCGAGCCCGGCCCTGGCCTGAAAGGCATCTATCCTCCTCCGCACTTCTGTTTCTTCGACAAGTACAACACCGAAGAGATGGTGGAGTCAGTCGAATACGTTCGCGAGGTGGTCGAGGCCGACGGCCCATACGATGCGATCATGGGGTTCAGTCAGGTTCGTTGAGCACACCGCCTTGTCGTTCACGATCGATCCGCCAATTGCTGACAATCAACAGGGTGCCTCCGTTGCAGCAGCATTCATCGCGCAGTCTCCCAACGCCGTCAAGTTTGCCGTCTTCATCTGCGCAGCTCTGATTCCTCCCGTCACCGCCCTGTCCGAGGAACTGGTCAAGACCATCGGCACGTTCGGACACATTGACCTTCCCACGCTTCACTGTGTCGGTCAGCACGATACCTGCTATCCTCAGAGTGTGGAATTGAGCAAGTCCTGTGAGAGCTCGCTGGGACAGGTACTGGTGTTGCCGGGTGGACACGATGTGCCGAGAGACGATGTGACGTCGAGGAACATTGCCCATGCGATCGAGAAGTGTGCGAGGAAGGCATTGTCGATGTGTTAATACAGGGATAGCTTAGCCGACATGCATGATGTTCTTCTAGTGTTGTTGTATACAGTCTCATGGTATGCATCGAAGGCGTTAGTCTGTCCATCACATCCCAGATGTTGTTCGTGTCATCGTCTATTCCAATTTTCATCCTGGCATTCCGCACATTTCGGCCGAGACACCACTATGTCATCGCAGATCAAAGAGCAACCAATGTGGACTCGCCGGATACTAGCGAACATCAAATTCGTCATACAAAGTTGATTCAATTCGTTACATGAAGTCCATTCTGCTGAGTCAGGCGATCAATGGTATGCGGCGACAGGTCCGCGCCACCATTTCATCTTCGCCACACAATCATGCTCCATCATCCAGCACTGCAATATCCCGGCAGCCATCATCATTCAAATATGCGACCTCGAGCACCGCAAGACGCTCAGCTGTCGTTCGATGGCAGTCTCGCGCCCTTCTCCTCAGACTCCTCGCCAGGGGGGGCTGAAGAATTCGCGCCCTCTCTGTCTTTCACGATCTGAGGGAAGCAGAAACCAGGATGGCAAACAGTAAAAGCCAATACTGCAATGACAATCATTCTGTGAGAACGATTGGTTAGCCAACGCAGTGCGCTTAAGATCATCCATGTACATACCCGCCCTCCAGGACTGCAAAACTGGCTTCATCCTGCATGATCGGATTGGCCCAACCACCGACCAGCTCCGGAATGCGATATAGGCAGCGCAGAAAGATGGCCGAGTACGCCACGGCGACGGCGATCAGGAACGACCGGAACTTCGTCGTCTGTAGCAGCGCTTTGGCAGGCTGCTTAACATTTGGCCAATTCTTCCGGGTCCGCACTGCGTACAGGCTGACCAGCGCCGCGAAGATGAGCAGAACAAAAACCTGCAGGACCACACCCACAATCATCATATCAGTTCCGACCTGTCGTCGCTTTCGGTCGAATCCGGCACCTCCAGCAAGACCGCCTCCGACGGATTGCAGTACCAGACAGACAATGTCACATGAGATGAAGATCCAGGTGTAGTACGCTGGCTTCAAGACGCTGGTTTCCGAGCCGAAAGTGTTGACGATATCTTTCAGCGTGATGTAGACTGCGGCGGCGACGAAGCTGGGCGCAAAGATCAGACAGCTGATTTGCATGGTGAAGCCCGTGTTGTCGTAGGGGTTGTCGTGTAGCATGATCCGGCCACCATAGCCGATTGATTCAGCGATGGAGCCCACGGAGAGGACGTAAGCCAGGAACCATGTCTTGCTCAGGCCTCCTGCGATCATGTGGAAAACTGCGAATGCGGCGAAGATGGCGGTGAAAAATGCATTGAGTCCGAGCGATGGATAGTAGCCATAGATGGTGTCGGACACTGGGCAGTACGGTCCGACTTCCGTACAGGTGAGGTTGACGAAGTATTTGCTCATGGTCGTTGCGATAATGGACAATACTGGACGAGCTGAGGGAAGAAACGCAGGCGCCGTCCTCCTCTTTCAGCGGCGGCCATTGCGCCAAACGACATGGGTTCGGTGTGAACTCGACATTCGGCAGAACTCCAGACCGCGCGGTGGATCGTCACGGGGCTTACAACGAATGGTCGCCGTGATGTTCATAACGTGTAGCCTTGCAGAAACATCCCGAGGGCTGATCATCGGGGTTGTTACGGCCGAACCAGGGTCGATTGCAAAACCTCCAGAACCACATCCTTGTTCAAACGGGGTGTTGGCGTTCGACGCATCACCCGAGACAACACCCCGAGGAACCAGGCCGCGATGCACGAGGATCTACCCATCGTCCATGATAGGAGGGATGAAGAATTCGCGCACGGGATCAGGCCCGATGGTGTGGGATGACAGACCAGGAGAGCGGCCGAGGATGTCCTTTTCAAACCAAACCACGGCCGCCGCAACCAGAAACGGACGTAATTCTTTCTTGACACCACGAAGCCTACAATGACATCAAACAACCACGTCGGTAACTGGCCCAATGCAGCTGGGGTAAGTCGATCGTAGCCTCTCGACTCGACCACGGGTGATCATCAGCCAGCTAACCATACCTCCGTCGGAGTAGTTCCAAGCAGACGCCGAACAACGCTCTCCAGTCGAACTACCCGTCAAGGGCGTCTTCCCGAGAGCGCTCGCTGGCACACTGTACCGCACCGGACCGTCTTCTGCCCAGTCTGGCGACTTCAAACTCAGCCACTGGTTCGATGGCTTCACTCAGCTGTATCGATTCCAGCTCATCCCGAACGATGAGAACAACGATGGGACATGCAAGATTCTGTTCAACTCCCGCCGCCAGGTCGATGGAATGATGGAGAAGGCGAGGAAGAGCAAGCGATTGGATTGCTTCACATTCGCGCAGAAGCGAGACCCGTGCGAGGGATTCTTCGGAAAGGTCATGACACTGTTCGCGTCGGCGTTTGCAAAACGGCTTGGGCCAGAGGATGTGCAGTCTGGTGTCACCGTTCATCCTGCGGTACACGGCGGCGACGGTAACTTGCTTGAAACTCGTACCGATCAGGGTGCTTTCAAGACTGTCGATGCGACGACCTTGGAACCCAAGGGCATCGTGAATCAGACCACGCTGCATCCAGATCTCACGGGTCCCACGTCCTGCGCCCACGCACAATTCGATCCGGTCACTGGAGACGCTTTCAACTTCAATCTGGCCTTTGGACGGTACGCCACTTACAAGATCTTTCGCACTTCCGCTCAGACGGGCGAGACGGACATTCTGGCAACAATATCGGAGCCTGACATTCCCGCGGCATACTTGCATGCGTTCTTCTTGACCGAGAACTATGTCGTACTCTGCGTATGGAACTCACACTTTGCTGTCGGTGGGATGAAGACATTATGGGAACGCAACATTCTTGATGCGCTGGTGCCGTTCAGTAAAGCAACGCCGGTCCACTGGCTTGTTGTTGACCGCAGAAATGGCAGCGCCAGCGCAGGAGCAGTGAAAAGGTTCACCTCCAAAGCCATGTTTGCTTTCCACACCGTCAACGCGTTTGAGGTCAAGAATGGAGATGGTTCGACTGACCTGCTGTGTGATGTCGTCGAGTACCCATCTTCAGAAGTGCTGCAAGGGTTGTACTATGAAAACCTTGTGTCCAACGGAGCCGGAGCTCCAGATCGAGGAATCAAAGAGTCTACACTCGCTCGATATCGGTTGAAGGATGTCACTCGTCCTTCATCAGCCACAGAGCAGGCAGAGACCGATGTTCGGATTGCCTTCAACGGCGATCTGCCAACGACCAACCCAAGATATCACACCAAACCATACCAATACGTGTATGGCATTGGCGATCACGGGCTTTCGAGTTTCTACGACAGTATAGTCAAGGTGGACTTGGAGACGCAGGCGCAGACTCGCTGGTCTGTGGCCAAACATACTCCAGGTGAGCCAATTTTCGTGGCAGACGAGGCGAGAAAGGACAAGGAGGACGGTGGGTGGCTGTTGAGCTGTGTCCTGGACGGAGAGAAGAACACTAGCTACCTCCTTTGTCTGGATGCGGAGACGTTGCAGGAGGTTGGTAAGGCTGAGGGTGATGTGCCCTGGGGTATCGGCTTCCACGGGGATTTCCACAAGTGAATGGTACATGTTTCTGTACGACCATGTAGAGGGACTTGATGAGTCTGGAACGATCTTAGACCCTCGCCGAGCATGATCCGGGCATCGAATCTCGTCCTTCCGACTTGTGGCGTGATAGACAAGGGCACGTTCAAAGGGCCCAATTGATCGTCTGCCCATGTCAATGAGCTCACACGGTGTTCAGCAGCAGGTCGCGATATCTCGCGGACCGATTATACTCCGCGGCATGATCGTTCATCCAGTGCATATGCGCCGTCCAGGGTCCGGAAGAATGACATGCTCAAGATCAAGCTATCAATATAGCATGATATCAGAGCATCCTACTCACCGGCTCTTCGATCCATTGCTATTGCACAGGCACAATGGAGATTGTTGAGCAAACCTTGTTCACGAAGCGAAAGCTGCGAGTGGTAGCCATTGGAGCAGGATTCTCGAATCTGACACTGGCATACAAGCACAAACACACGGGAGACAACGGCTACATCGACCTTCAAATTTACGAGAAGAATCCTGAGATTGGCGGGACTTGGGTATCGTACCAGCAGAAAGAAGTCAAGCTTCGCAGAGAGGTTGTGCTAACGAGATATGGCAGTACGAGAATCGATACCCCGGCGCGGCATGCGACGTCCCGGCACACGTCTACTGCTTTCCCTTCGCGTCCAATCCGAACTGGTCGTCCTTCTACGTTTCCGGCGGAGAGATCTTCGAGTACATCAAAAAGACGGCTGACGACTTTGGTCTGAGGGAGTGCATCCGTCTTAATTCGAGAGTAACCGCTGCGGTCTGGTCCGACGACAAGGGCAAATGGGACATCACAATCGAAACGTCAGAAGGCGAAGTCGTCCACGACGAAGCCGACGTCCTTGTCAACGGCTCTGGGTTCCTCAACAGCTGGAAATGGCCAGATATACCCGGGATGAGGGACTTCAAGGGCGAATTGATCCACAGCGCCAAGTGGCGAGACGTCGACCTGTCAGGCAAGAAGGTTGGATTGATCGGAAACGGCTCGACTGGCGTACAGATACTGCCGCAAATACAGCCGAAGGCAGCGAGCGTGCACAGCTATATGCGAACGCCCACATGGATCATTCCCAATTTCCTGGGTGATCACACGCCGGAAGGGAAAAACTTTGCATACACCGAGCAACAGAAACAACGGTGGCGTGCTCATCCGGACGAATTGAAGGAAGTTCGTCGCACTCTCGAACATGCTTTCAATCAATCATACCCTTTGTTTTTGAAGGACTCTCCGCAGCAAGCTGGAGGGAGACAGTTCTTCACAGAAACGATGAAGGCCAGATTGGGAGGCAACGAGGAGCTGATCAAACGGCTGCTGCCGGAATACGAGGTCGGATGTCGGAGGATCACCCCAGGCGAAGGTAGCTTCGCTGTCCGTATACTGTTCCTCGCAATTTGCTGACATGTGTCCAAGGATACCTCGAAGCACTTCAGACTGACAACGTCCACATGCACTTCGAGCCGATTCTCAGCTTGAACGAAACAGGCATCGTCTCCCAAGCCTCACCCGAGGCGGAGCCACAAACGACAGAGTTGGACGTCGTCATCTGCGCGACCGGCTTCGATGTGAGCTTCAAGCCCGCCTGGACGATGAAAGGTCTCCATGGCAAGGACTTGAGGGAGATCTGGAAAGACGACTCCGAGGCATTCCTGGGAATCTTCGCACCGGAGATGCCGAATTACTTCACAGCGACTGGACCCAATACACCCACGGGAGTCGGCAGCATTTTCGGAATGATAGATGCCACCGCCGATTACATCCTGAAATGGTGCTCCAAAATCGCCAGCGAGGGAATCAAGTAGGTCTTCGCAGCGTTCGTTTGTAATCTGCATGGCTGACATCTTGGACAGGAGCGTGACCGTCAAGCCAGACGTCCTGCGAGAGTACAACGACTACTCACAGTCTTTCCTCCAGCGGACGGTATGGGCTGGAGGCTGCAAGTCGTGGTACAGGAACGAAGCAGCGGGCGGTAAGATTCGTGCCATGTATCCTGGAAGTCTTATCCACTTCCGAAAGATGCTTGACGCATTTCGTAGTGAAGACTTTGACATCGTATCGTTGAACCCGCGGAACAGATTCACGTTCATGGGCAACGGCTTTACTGAGCTCGAAGCCAATGGTGGGAATCTGGCGTATTATCTTGACGAGTAGCGGGTGTTGGGGACTAGACGACACATCAATGATCAATGATCAACACTGTCAGCCGAAAACCAATCCGAAAGCTTCCATTTCCCAAGACTCTACTCCGGACTTCCGCAGCTTCTTCACTTTTTGCCGGCAGACAGTGGTTGGCTCGGAAGTCTCGCCGCTTCGAGATCGTCCGTTCGATGCTGCTTCCTGATCCTGTATATGTATACAAACAGCCCAGACATCACCGCAACTGTCAGAGGCACCGATATGGACCAGTAACGCCAGCTCTCAAAGGTCTTGTCGCTGTATTCCGGTGTGCTGAGCAGAGTCTGTTCGCGTAGGACAAGTCAGCTGTGCTTCTTCGGACATATTCGTTTGGAGGACTGATTCTTAAGCGCACCCCGACAAACGTTCCCGGGAGAAACAGTGTGGTCACTACAGCCATGATCACCATCGGTTGGGAATCTCGTTTGGCGGCTATGGCAGTCTCGGCTGAAGATCGAGCGAGACCAAGGCTGACCTCAGTGTCCCGTTGTGTCAGGCGGATTTGCATCTAGACACGGTTCATCAGCGTAAAGCAGAAGGCACGCGTAGGAGGTCCACCTCAATCGTGAATGCGTACCACGGGGAAGAGGAATTGCAGTCTTTGGTCCGTGGCTGTGATCCTCTCCAAGATATCGCTAGAGGCACTGACAAGGTACTGTAGCGTCGATTCTAGACTGCATCTTTGTCCAGTCGATCGCGCCACGGCGGCAGGGTGCAGGTCGAGCGCAGACGGGTTCGATCTATTCCCGTCCTCCAAGTACAAAGCTAGCAAAGTGCGCAGCGACGCATGAAAAGATCTGAGATCACCAGAAAGGCGAGTCAAGTCTTCTCTTTTGCTCGCAATGTCTGTCAGCCCGACCGTCGGATCCCTTGAAAAGTGCTGTGCCGTTCGCGGTCCACGATGCAGGAACGGCAGACCCAGCGAGTGGTGTATATCCTCAGAATGAATCAGGATGCGATCTGAAAGCTCTCGATAGTCTTCCAATGAACCTTCTGCGCATACGAGCATGGGAAAGAGAGGTTGACGGTGGTATTCCTTGGACAAAACGCATCTCTGGATGATGCCCTCGATGTTAGAATAGTGATGTTGATTACCACTGACGACAATGCTGAGGATCTCGTTGGTATGAGTCCGGTGGAGTGTGACGATCGAAAAGAGCCAATCGCGCATGAGCCAGCACTCGCCAGTGCGGGTGCTCATACGGACTGCTACCCGTCGACGCACGATCACGGTCGCGAAGAATCTGCCGGGGAATCCAAGGTCGTCGGTGAGCCTCTTGACATTATCCTTTGAGATTGGTATCATCGTGAAGCCGTCCGTATCGAAGGCAGCAGGGAAGATTCTGCAGTCAGTCAGCGAAACCTTGTATCTCGACTCTAGCAGACGTTTACAGCAGTCGGGTCCGCGGAGTTGCAGAGCTCTTCTTGGCGTCCTGAAAACGCAGACATGTCAGTCTTGCTGATGTCAAAGGACTCGATCCGACTGACTTGGCCATCCAGCCACGACACTGCATGCTCGGCGTACAAGTCTCTCGTCGCCACGTTGACCTCGCCGTTGCTATCCTCGCTAGCCGAGAACTCCACGCACCGGCATTCCTGGGGACTGAACCGGTCCGCGGACGATGCAGCGTCCCATCGCGGATCCGAGAGCATCAAGCTGTATTTCAAGGTTCCGAATGAGACTCGAAGAAGAATAGAAATCGCTCTCCCAGGAAGATGCAGAGTTGTCGAATCGTTGTGAACGATGCAGGTAGTTCGTTCAAGGACGTGGCTCGATGGCAATGTCAGTAAGGCAACATATATTTGTGCAAGCGAGGTCCTGGTCCGGCGGCCTCTTTGCCATGGCCTCAGCCGCGCCCTTCATGCATGGCTCATGCACGCATTGGCAAATGAGCGACATCTGGGCGCTGCCGATGGGTGCAGTCGCCGTCGGCGGAGTGTTACAAATCTCTTCCGGTCTTCGTACATCACAACACCACCAGCCGCAGATTCCGGCGCCTTGGGATCGTCAATATGGCTCGTGAAATGCTGAGGAAGAATTGAACCTGATGGGGCAGGCGGAAAGAGTCAAAAGACCCTGCAGCTGCGTTGTGACATGTCTAGAATCGTGCGCTATATATGACGGAGCGCCAAATTCAAATGGCCCACCCCGCCAACTTCTGAAATTTAGCTTTTAGCCGAAATCTCACTCGACTTCACTTCAATTTTCAAGACAGCCGGTTATCCGAACGCACCACGAATTGCTAGCGATTGGATGTTTCCAGTCTTACATAAAAAATATTAGTCTTAAAGTGGGAAAACAATAATTCTAAGGTGGAAGCCGTGCTAGCGCGGCCGGCGTACGTATTATAAGTAAAGTAACGCTTATAACTAAATTACGCGAGGCTTATAATATAATAGCTTCTTTCCTATTATTAACTCCGCTTCGATATACGCTCGTAGACTGTTCGCGGTACGTTCGTAAGCTGTCCGCGAGTAAATTATAGGCTAAATGCGGTATTTACTTATTATTTTTAACCTCTTAACTATACGTCCTTAAAAAACTTTACGAGTTGCTTCCTTCGATTACTACTACTACTATTACGCGCTACGCTACGCTATCCGTACGATTATACCGCTTAATAGTACTTATATATCCTTATTCTACTATTATTACGACTACCGTCTCCGACCTTACTATTACTATCGCCGACCTCCTTATTAATACCGTCGTTACTACTATAATAGAGGCCGCTTTATAAGTAATACCTTTAGCCTTTATATATATACTACTAACGACTTTCTAGTCTTCTCGACGTAATAGAAACT
>JALRMM010000429.1:0-29297 GCA_026122155.1 Zymoseptoria crescenta
CGCCGGGGGGGGGGGGGCGGGGGGGGGCCCCCCCCCCCCAGCCCCCACCCCCCCCCCCCCCCCCCCCCCCCCCCCCCCCCCCCCCCCGTGGGGCGACTCGCAGGGGTGGGAGATGTAAGCGACCTCCGAGTCCGTCTTTGACAATACGCTCGACCCCGAAGAAGGGTCCGGCAGGTCAGTCGGATGCAATGGAACATTCTCCAATGGCTGCTGCGCCAACACCGGATGTTGCCCGGTGCTGGACTCTGGTACTGGGTAGTGGTCGCAGTGCATGGGCAGCTCCGAGGCTGTCGTCAGCAGGAGTCGTGGCTTGTTGGTGTGCGCAGCCCCGTACGCCGAAGGGTGAGTGGCCGTATTATACCATGTGGCAGATTGGGCGATACGTATGGAGAGGAGTTGGATCGATTCCATGGAGGCATTGCTGGGTTGAAGAAGTTGGCGAGTGGGCGAGGAGTGAGAGGTGGAAAGATAGCAAGCAATTAACGCAGGAGATCGAAATCTCCCATGTGATGTTATGAGACGTAGCTTGGCTGTAGGATAGTCTTTCTTTGGAGGCCATGTGAGTCGCGAGTGCGCAATGTTCGTGATCCGGTCTGCTTGACAATCGAGTCTTCCCACTCATGACACATTGTCCGATGTCTGTCTCGAAGTGAACTTGTGCATGAATTGATATCAGTCCGTGAGAATTTCAGGAGGAAAGATGTGAACTTCAAGATGAAGAAGGCAGCTGATGCACGGTGATGCACCCGAACTAGTGCAGAAGCGGTTAGCCGCATCTCATGTGAAGGGCATCTTTCTAAAGCTCCGAACTTCCTCTGAGCTTCCTCCATTACTTCCACAACATCACCTCTTCTCCGCACCATATCTTGCACTACAGGATACTTTTGGTCTCTACTGAACCACGCTCGTTACTACCACCACCTCTCACTTCCGGTACGTCCTTCATCCTCGACGCGCCTGCATTCTTATCACCTTCACACACTGCAAGCATGCCAGAGGAGTCCCTAACACGAACCCCACCCAGATCTACCTCCGACACATCCTCCGCCACCATGGCCGACACCGAAGACGTGAAGCGCGAGGAGCGCGAAGAAGACGAGCAGCTGGACCGTCAACAAGAGGACGATGACCTCGGCGATGAGGAGGAGATCGCAGCGATGAAGAAGCGCGTGGAGGAAATGGAGGCCGAAGCCGCCAAGTTGCGCGAATTGCAAGCCAACATCGACTCCCAAGCGGACAACCTTCGCGAGAACAAGGAGGACATCGATGCGCGCAGCGTGTTTGTGGGGAATGTGGACTACGGCGCAAGTCCCGAGGAGATCCAGGCGCATTTCCAGAGCTGTGGTTCCATCAACCGCGTCACGATCCTGCTGGACAAGTTTACGGGACATCCAAAGGGGTACGCGTACGTGGAGTTTTCGGAGCCCAATCTGGTGACTCCCGCGCTCGTGCTCAACGACAGTGTGTTTCGCGGTCGTGCGATCAAGGTATGAAGAGGGAGTCATGTGTGGGAATGGATAAATTCTGACATGGTGCTACAGGTCGTGCCCAAACGGACAAACCTTCCTGGTATGACTCGAGGTGCTGGTCGTGGCGGTGGAGGTGGACGTGGAGGACCTCGTGGCGGTGGACGTGGTGGGTACGGCGGAGGCTACGGCGGACCGCCAGGGGGTGGATACGGTGGTCGTGGAGGTGGCGGCTACGGTCAGCAGCCATTCGCACCACGCGGAGGAGGGTGAGTTTGAATGAGGAATGATCGCTTGAAGAGACCTTACTGATCGTCGGACAGCTACCGTGGCGGATACCGCCCTCGCGGCCGTGGCTACAACCCATACTGAGGGCGCAAGCCTTCGACTTAACTCTACACCTGGCGAGCCGCCTTGGCCCTGATTTGTTTCTTGAGGAGCTCGCTTCGATCTGCTCTTCCGCCAACTGGACCATATACCCGAGCAAGCGAGCAGCATGCAAATGACTTTTAACTCTTTCGAGGAGGTGGAGCAGAATTGTAAGATGGAGAGGAGAGAGACGAAAAAGTAGATGCAAAAGTCAAAAAATTGGGTGTCCATTCAGAAAGAAGCCACAAAAGTAATCTCGTCGAAAATATTGAGATGGAGCAAGAGCCATTTTGTAAAAAAAAATCTAAAAGAGGTGAAATTCCGCTGCTGTCGTGGCGCCTTGAAAGAGAAGAGGAGTCCGCTCCATGTGATACTGGTCTCTGTGATGATGCGTCCAGGTGTGAAGAGTAAAGAGTCATTGAAGAGAATGGAGGAATGCTCCGTCGGCTGTCACTATCCAGCAATCGATGGAACGGCAAAGCAGGTCCACGAGAGACTGGAAGAGATACTTGAGAACGGCACACCGTGCTCTCTTCGTCGATTTGATGTCGCCAATACATACACAACTGCAATCAGCGGAACGTCGCTATACAAGAGCCGAGCGAGCGCGGAATCGCAGACCCTCAAAACTCTTCCTCAACCTCCTCGGAAATTCCGCGGCCAATTGACTCCAGGATTGCGCTTTTCTGGGCTGGCTCAAAGAAACCTCATTGAAGAAAGGCCGAAGCCATCAGCTGCCATCTAGCCCGTCAGGATGAACGTCCACGAGGTGCAGCGATGAGACCGCTACCCTCCACTTCCGCAGGAGGAGACTGAGCGAGAGGCACGATCCACGTCGAGCCGGCACCAAAATCTGGCTCGTGGTTGAAGGCTGGGATGTGGTGTACGATTGGACGAAGCGATGAGGGTACTACTTCCCCTTCCTTCGGTTGGCAGACCCCGCTGATATGACGGAAGATGGGAGGAAGACGGAGCAAAGCGGCGGTTGGACGGGGAGGTTCTGTCATGGGTTTGGATCATGGTGTCGAATCTTGGCTGTATCGCCCTTGGGCTTTGACCTTCTCGCTCGATGCGTAGCGACGCTTTCTGCCGGGTGACAGGTCGTGGGATTGGAGGACTTTGTGTTCTGCCATGTTCTTATTCCTTGCCAGTTTGATCCAGCAAGCTACAGCAAGCCTGTCGGCCACGACGTATCGACCAAGACTTCCGTGCTTGCTCGCTGCATGGACATAGGTGCGGATAGTTGTCGTACGACACTGCGATGCCCGCGACCTCACTGCGTCGAGGGTTGTATCTGGAGGACTTACATACTCATCACAACGCACCAAAGTCAGCATACCTGCACTCCTCACAGCACACATCTCAATCGAAGCAGCATACCCAACAAGGCCGCCACGTCTCCCCAGCCGACCCTACAGGCCCACCGAGTCATCCGTCGCCGTGGACTATCCAAATCTGGTATGTGTGGCATTCCATACTTCAGGAGGGCATGGCGTGTGGACTGGACCATCTCGATTTCCTGCTTGACGTGGAGCCGATGCTGCCAGATGACCGGCAAACATGCGTATCTGTGCTGACCGAGCTGAAAGTCTTGTACCAGTCCGTTCTACCAGCCAGCAGTCCTGCAGCGTAGCATCGATCTTGTGCTTTCCCAAGCAAGGATCCGGACAATTTGCAGGTCTCATCAAAAGGCGAGTACCGCAGGCGCTCATCATGCTGGCTCACTATTGCGTGCTGTTGGATCTCATGGAGGATAAGTGGTGGATCTGCGGGTGGGCGAGACAAGTGTTGCAGGACGTGCTGAGTTCTTTGCATGAGCGGTTCCAGCATTGGATTCAGTGGCCGTTGGATGCGGTATTGATGAAGGAAGACAGTCTGGCGGGTATGCTGCTTTGTCAGTGCTGCTGGCTGGACCATGGCCCATTGTATCGCCTCCAATGCTCGACAGGTTCTCGATGGGATCTCCACCTACTGCGAGTCTAGTGTGCAACTCATGTCGGAGGTAGAGGACAATGCAGCGTAGGAGAGAAGATTGGATGTATCGAACACAGCGGCGCTTCTCGCGCCCCACCACAGTGAATCGTTTCGCACCACGGGATCCCGGCTGCTGAGAAACAACGTCGGTCATCCATCAATATGTCGTCTGATCTTAATCTCTCGTGCTCGTCCATTGTATCTCGCCGGCGGTATTGTTCGCATCCTGCGTTGTTGTATAAAGAAGAATCCCCGGAGTTCAAGCCCTTGAGCGCGGCAACAGAGAGGAACCTAAGCGCGTTAGAACTACGCCACCGGAGGAAGGCTGTGCAGCGTCTGAACCCCACGGCACCTCACGCTCACGACCGCAGCTCATCATCACGCACTGCGACATCCATACACACCATCCGACAATACCATTCGCTTTCGCTCGCCCTCCATCCCCTCTGCTCATCCGACTCGGCGCATGGTACATCGACAGCGACGACCGACATCACGCGGGCAGTGAACACCGGGGACAGGCAACATCATGGAGCTTCCTGCGCAGCCCAATCTGCGAGTCACCAGTATGAGAGCGAGGAGAGGGAAGCAGGGAATCGGACATGGACTAACATCGGACACAGTCATCGCAGCGGATGGCCTGTACAAGAGAGATGTCTTTCGTGAGTGAAGCGAGGAAGGAGGAGGGAGATCGGACAAGCACACATGGACTGATACCTGGCAGGCTTCCCGGACCCATTCGCAGTCGCTACCATCAGTGGCGAGCAAACGAGGACTACCGGAGTGATCAAGAAGACGCTGAATCCATACTGGAATGAGAGCTTTGACATGTGGGTGATGTGGTGGAGTGCATCCGATGGCAGACTGCTGACAGGCAGACAGGCGCGTGACCGAGGAGAGTATACTCGCTGTACAGATTTTCGACCAGAAGAAGTTCAAGAAAAAGGACCAAGGCTTCCTCGGAGTGGTCAATGTCCGGGTTGGCAGTGTCATTGACCTCGATGCGGGTGGAGATGGTATGTCCGGTGAGATGATCATTACGATGCTCTGGCTGATAACATTCAGAAATGATCACCAGGGACCTCCGAAAGTCCAACGATAACCTGGTTGTCAACGGAAAGCTGATACTCAACCTGTCAACGAACCTGCGGGCGCCAATCGCGAATGGTACTTCAACCACAGGACGACCGGCCGTCCCATCCTCTGCGCCTTCTACGAACGGCGTGGCCCCAGCTGCGCCCCCGGCAGCCGCTCAATCGGTCTCGTCACTTCAAGCCGCCGACCGTCCTTTGAGCACCAGCGGCACACCACAGTCGAATCGGAACAGCACGGTTCCGGCAGCTCCAGTGGGGACGACGCCTGCCGCGAACGGCACGAGTGCGCCGGCAAGAAGAGGGAATGAGTCGGGATTCAGTGCTTTTGAGGATGCACAAGGCCGACTGCCGCCTGGTTGGGAGCGCCGTGAGGATAACTTGGGAAGGACGTACTATGTGGATCATAACTCGAGGCAGACGACGTGGATCCGTCCAACGGCGAACTACAATGCTGGAGAACAGCGCGCTCAGCTGGAACAACAGACCAATGCGGAGCGGACCCGACATCAGAATCGCATGCTACCGGAGGATCGTGTGGGAGCCAACTCGCCTACTCTCTCGGACAGAGCGCAGGCCTCTCCTCCTGCGCATACCCCTGCCGCAGCACCTGCACCCGCCGCAGGAGGGACGACCCCCAACAATGCCAGCGCGGCTCAGATGGTCGCCACCGGTGCTACTACCGCCGGGACTGGCGAACTTCCGGCTGGCTGGGAGCAACGGCACACACCGGAAGGACGTGCCTATTTCGTGGACCATAACACGCGCACGACTACCTGGGTGGATCCAAGGCGGCAGCAGTACATAAGAATGTACGGCCAGAACGCTGCGGGTAACAGCACTATCCAGCAGCAGCCAGTCTCGCAGCTTGGACCTCTTCCCAGTGGCTGGGAAATGCGCTTGACCAACACAGCACGGGTGTACTTTGTTGATCACAACACGAAGACGACGACGTGGGATGATCCTAGATTGCCATCCTCACTGGATCAGAACGTGCCGCAGTACAAGCGGGATTTCCGAAGGAAGCTGATTTACTTCCGATCTCAGCCTGCGTTGAGGATCTTGTCCGGACAGTGTCATGTCAAGGTCCGACGAACTCATATCTTCGAAGACTCGTATGCGGAGATCATGAGACAGAGTCCGAACGACCTCAAGAAGCGATTGATGATCAAGTTTGATGGGGAAGATGGTCTCGATTACGGTGGATTGTCAAGGTGTGTTGTTCAGATGTTTGCACAGATGTGCCCGGAGCTAATGACCTCGCAGAGAATTCTTCTTTCTCCTCTCCCATGAGATGTTCAACCCATTCTACTGCCTCTTTGAATACTCCGCCCACGACAATTACACTCTCCAAATCAACCCTCACTCCGGCATCAACCCCGAGCATCTCGGCTACTTCAAGTTCATCGGCCGCGTCGTCGGTCTCGCCATCTTTCACCGCCGCTTCCTCGACGCCTTCTTCATCGGTGCGTTCTACAAGATGATTCTCCGGAAAAAGGTGAACCTCATCGACATGGAGGGTGTCGATGCCGAGTTCCACCGCACTCTCACCTGGACGATGGAAAACGACATTACCGACGTCATCTATAGCACGTTCTCCGTCGAAGACGAGCGCTTCGGCGAGAAGGTCACTGTCGACTTGAAGCCTGGTGGTCGCGATATCGAAGTCGACAACGAGAACAAGAAGGAATACGTGGAGCTCATCACCGAGTGGCGCATCCAGAAGCGTGTCGAGGAGCAGTTCAACGCCTTTGTTGCTGGGTTTCATGAGTTGATTCCTGCGGATTTGGTGAATGTATTTGATGAGAGGGAGTTGGAGCTGTTGATTGGAGGTATCGCGGATATCGATGTTGATGATTGGAAGAAACACACCGATTACCGCGGGTATACCGAGAGCGATGTCGTGGTGCAGAACTTTTGGAAGGTGAACTACATCTCCCCTTGGGATAACAGAGATGACATGACTGACACATTCGACAGTGCATCCGCGGCTGGGACGCCGAGCAGAAATCTCGCCTCCTTCAATTCGCGACGGGAACTTCACGTATCCCCGTCAACGGATTCAAGGACCTCCAAGGGTCGGATGGTCCCCGAAGATTTACGATTGAAAAGTCCGGCGAGGAGACGCAGTTGCCCAAGTCGCATACCTGTTTCAACCGACTGGACTTGCCTCCTTATAAGAGTTATGAGGCGTTGAACACGAAGTTGACGTGGGCTGTCGAGGAGACGGTTGGATTTGGGCAGGAGTAGACCGATGCTCTGGGGAAGGGGAGGGGAGGGATCGAGGAGGATGGATGATAGATGGAGTGCGTGGGTCGGTCGGTCGGTCATTCATTCGACCTTTTCGGGTGGCCCGTCATGTACGGCGGAATGAACGTGTCGGAGTGAAGAAAGAACAAGAAGAGCGATTTTCACTTTTTCGATCGCCAAACCGATTCGGTTTGGAATTGAAACTTGGCGTATGCTGTGCATAGTTTACGAAACGCTGTCTCATCATCATGAGTATCTTTGGTATGGAGGGTATCGTTCAGTCTCTTCTGTATGTGCCTGCGTGCAACTCGGGACTAGGAGGTCTCTCCGGGGTGAATGGAGTGAGTGGAGTACTGTAGTACGAATTGTTCGGACGAAGCTGGAGTTGCCAGATCGAGTTTGCTCTCATTATTAGAATCCCAAGGGAGGGAGTGACGCAGGAGAAGAAGGGCGGACGAGCTGGGATAGTTCTAGTCTATCAATCCTGGGGAAACATGTTGTGCATGCATGCATGTGCTTGTCGAATTCCTTTTCGATTCGCGACCTTCCGCCGAGCCTCTCGCACTCTCCATTCGCGACCTCAATCTCATCCGCATTCAACACACTCGAGACATTCGAAGAAGAAGAAGTCGAGTTAAGCGACCCACTTGTCTCCCACCAACGCTGACCTCTCAATGACGTGGATATTTTGAGGAGCAGTGATGTGAACGGTGTGGAGGATAAGGTGACTTCGGCGACTGCGACTTCGGCGTGGGAGTTGATGTGATGGATCCGGTAGAACTAAATGCCTCGTCTCTGCTTTTGCGGGGGTGGGGGGCCACGTCCGTCTCGCGTGGCAAAGGAAAAGCTAATTGATGATTTACCTCCACCCCGTCGCTTCTCTTCTTCGTCTTGTACACCTAGAGAACACACGGTTACGACTGCGCTATCCAACGAGACCTCCGGACCTAGTGCTGTATTCTAGTACAGCACCGCCATGTTATGACGATCTCCCCGCCAATGTCGAGTCCGAGGAACCCGTCCGCGCCACGGCCACGACGACGATATACCCCGACGTGAAGAGTTGGAGAATGGGCCTTTGCAGCGCAGGAGGACAACCGCAACCATGGCGGACGATCATCCGTTGCATTTTCGGGGCCGGGCGGAGCCCGTCTTCGCCGTGACGATCGCCTTGATGGCCGTCTGCACCGTCTTCGTCTTCCTCCGCATGCTCTCGCGATTCGCGATCGTGAAGAAGGTCTCGCGGGAGGATTACTGCATCGTCGCGGCCTGGGCGATCGCGTTCGGCTTGAGCTTCGCGATCTGTTGGGGGTGTGCCTACGGATTGGGGAGACACGAGACGGATGTCCCACCCGAATGGCAACCTCGACTCCGACGGGCGAATTATGCGTTCGGCATTCTCTACCAGCCGGCTCTCATGGCGACCAAGACCTCCATCCTCATCTTCTACCTCACCTTCTCCGCCGCGAATGACATCTTCCGCTGGGGGTGTCTCGCGACGCTCTTCGTCGTCAACGCGGGAGGCTTCGCGTTGACCATGGTCACCGTCTTTCAATGCACGCCCGTCGGCGCGGTCCTCCTACCGATCACGCCGGAGAACGCGACCTGCACGAACATCCTCACCATCTACCTCTCCTCCGTGCCGCTGAACCTCATCACCGACCTTGCCATCTTCTTCCTCCCCATGCCCATCTTGACCAGCATGCGCCTGCCGAAGAAACAGAAGATCATCCTGGTCATCACGTTCGGCTTCGGCATCTTCGTGGCGGTGGTGGACGTCGTGAGGATATCCTACCTGCAGTCCGCGTCGGAGATGCGATTGGCCGAGATGCAAGACGTCACCGTGATGAGCGGGGAACTCACGAGTGCGATCGCGACGGATTCGTCGTTCTATCTGGCCCTCTCCTTCATGTGGAGCGCGATCGAGGTGACGATTGGGATCATGGTCGCTTGTGTGCCCGGTTTGAAACCGCTCGTCGCTAGGGTCGCGCCGAAAATGTTACGGGATGAAGGGGATCTCCCCTCGAAGTTCGGCTCGTTCAGCACTCCAAATCCAGAGGCCGAGAAGACGGTACTCTCAATCCCAGACGTCACGCACGACCCGAATCCGGGCAGGGCTCCCGCGAGAGAAGACGAAGAACACGGAGAGATGGACATTCTGGAGTTTCTCAGCGGCCGACGAGACTTTGCACAATCTCAATCGAGACCACCCGCAGAACAGGTCGAAGCACCCGATCTGGGTATGATGGACTTTCTCACGACACCGGATATGACTCACGGGTTGGAACGCTCGCAGACCGCCTTGACCAACACCACCCGCAATACGACCCCTCAATCACCTACCTTCTTCGACTTTGTCAACATGAAGCAACGCAAGTCCCTCGTCCACCTCACCCACCGCGAATCCCTCTTCCCCATCGCCGTCGTCACGGTCCTCTTCTTCGTCTGGGGTTTCGAATATGGCCTCCTCGACCAGCTCAATTCCCAGTTCCAAGCCGTCGCCAACGTCTCGGCCGGTCAGGCTGTTGGTCTGCGGAGCGCATACTACGCGGGGTACTTCATCGGACCGCTGAGTGTCGGCCGCCTGGTGCTCTACAACTGGGGCTTCAAGGCCTGCTTCCCCATCGGATTGTGCATCTACGCGTCCGGATGTCTCATCTACTGGCCGGCGGCCGTCCTCACCTCCTGGCCGACCTTTCTCGTCACCAACTTCATCGTGGGATTCGGCCTCTCCATGCTCGAAGTCTCCGCCAACGCCTTCATCGTCCTCTGCGGGCCCTCCTCGCACGCTGAAATCCGACTCAACATCTCCCAAGGCATCCAAGCCATCGGCAGCATCGTGGCCCCTCTCATCGCCGACAAAGCCTTCCTCCGCCGCTCCCAGACCAACGCCCCATCCCTCGTCAACACCCAATGGGCCTACCTCGGCCTCTCCCTGACGACCGTCCTCCTCGCCGTGATCTACTTCTACGTTCCCCTCCCCGAGGCCACCGACGCCGAACTCGAAGACGCCGCCGAAACCATCCACCACACCAACCAATCCACCATCCACCTCCCCTTCTGCCTCCCACCAAACCTCTCCCCTCTCCCGACCACGACCGCCGTCCTCCTCGCCGGCCTCCTCCTCCAATTCCTCTACGTCGGCGCCCAAGAAGTCCACTCCTCCCAATTCACCGAGTACCTGACCCAAATCGCCCCGTCCACCTCCCCGACCGACTTCTCCGCCATCGCCCACACCGCCTTCGCCGTCTCCCGCTTCCTCGCCGCGGCATTGGGCTTCTACATCAAACCCCGCCTCCTCCTCCTCCTCTTCCTCTCCGGCGCCATCGTCTGCACGGCCCTCTGCACCGTCCTCACGGGCGCCGCGGGGACGACGGCGATGGTGCTGGTCTTCTTCTTCGAAGGACCGCTCTTCGCTCTGATTTTCGCGCAGAGCCTCCGCGGCCAGGGCCGGCGGACGAAAGTCGCGAGCGTGGGACTCACGGCGGCGATATCGGGCGGGGCGGTGTTGAGTCCCGTCGCGACGGCGATCGCCGCGGGGGGGCGGGAGGGAAGTGAGAGGGTTCCGTTGAGTCTGGTCGTTGCGGCGGCGGCGTTTGCGGGGGCGTGGGGGGTTGTTTTGGGGGGGTGTTTGAGTGGACGGGTGAGGGGGTTGGTTGATCCGGTGTTTGGAGGCGGGGAGGCAGGGGGGAGCGGGAGGAGGGGGGCGTTGGGGAGTGAGAGTAGTACTACTACCACCGCGGGCAGTGGGAGTGGAAGTGGAAGTGGAGGACGGGGGAGGAGGTTGAGAGGGTTGAAGACGGCGTGGAAGGGGAAGGGCCGAGGGGGTGGAGAGGTGGAACATCGGGAACGGAAGGGGAGTCCCTAGGATGGAATGGAGGCCCTGATGGAAAACGACTGGAGAGGATGAATGAGAGAGAGAGAGAGAGAGAGGTGTGAAACACCGCGCCGGTCCGACAGATGTGGCGTTTTCCTGGGGGGAATTGGGATCATCGGGGAACTGGGGACTTGGGACTTGGAATTTGGGGACTTGGGACTTGGGACTTTGGGGAATCGCGATATGTTTCGTGGGATCCGCTACCTACGCTTCTCATCGTGCTGTTGGCGTTTTTGCTTTTTCTGAATTTCTGATTCTCCGTCTTTCCTGTTGTAGGTAGGGAAGGAGGAGGAGGAGGAGGAGGATGAGCAGGAGGATGATTGGAAAGTCGGGACTCTCCAAGCTGTACGATTCAAGCTGTACGATTCATCGGGAGGGAGGGATGTTGTTTTTTCACATCCGCTCGTGCAGCCAGCCAGCCGTGCGCAGAGAGGAGGAGGAGGAGGAGGGCGTTGTTGGGCGGGGGTGTGTTTGATTATTATTAATTCTCACGACTTGGGGTGGACGGTGAACGTTACGTTAGGGGGGGGGGGAGACCTTCTTTTTGGGGGGGGGGGGCTTTGTGTATAGCGACATGTGCTTTTTTAAGGATGGATATATTATGTACTAGGTATGTTTCAATGCCGTAACGACGAGATCGCTACCGGGACTAGGATAGGGAAGAAAGGTGTTTTTTTTTATAGCTTTTGTCCTTCTGTTTTAGTTTTTTGGGTTTGTGTATAACGTCTTCTAGGGAGAAGTTAAAGCACTATAAAGTTATTAGCGTAGCTTAGCACTTTCCGACCTCTACTTCTACTTATCTAATTAGCTCTAGATATAGATATCCTACGAACATTCTAAAAAAGGCTATATTATAGAGCAGCGCGATCTATCGAGACTATTACTACTATATTTCCTAGTAGAATTAGCCGAGCGGGGGGGGGGGGAGACTAGATATATAAGAAAGCTAGGGATAGTATAGCTAATATAGCTAATATTTATAATAGGAGCCTCCCGTACCGCTTAAGGAATATAAAGACTTCTATTTACAGTTTAGCTCTCCGTGCTAATAGCTTTATAGTACTTTAACTTCTACCTAGAAGACGTTACTTAATAGGAGGGTCGGGAAGTATTAGCGTTAGCGTTAGTAGTTAAGGGTTAGGCTTTCCTTTCCTTACTACTACTCTAGAGCTATAGCTTTAGCGATTAAGTACGGAAGTTAGTATAGTAGGTAGATCGAAGCTACTTACTATTAAGTCTTAAGTATCTTAGGCGTCTTAATAACCTACTTTATATAACTCTTCTTATCTAGTTTTTTATTCCTTCGGTTATTAGATCGGTCTTTACGAAGAAGTTAGTTATATATAAATTATAGGTAGGAGCTTCCGTACCCTACTTTTATTATTAATCGAGATTATAATAAAATAACAATATCTTTAATCGATTAATTATATAATAATAAGATAGACTATAAGCAATATAAGAGGTATCCTAAAATCCCTAATAGTGCCTCTCTAACACTATATTAAATTTAGTAAAAAAGGTTAAGAAAGAAGTCCTTACTACGCCCTCGAAGTCTATCTCTATTTCTGAAGCCCTCTATATTCGACTAACTTAAGGAATATATTACTAAGCTTAAATACTAACTCTAATAAGCCCTCGAGGCTATCGCTACCCTTTAGGACAATATATAGAGTTAAAAGACATATAAAGGGCTAATAGCTAGTAGTTCGTAAGATAGAGTAACGTAAATTAAAGCCTATATAACGCGCGTTTCTTATAGGAGCGCTATCTACTAGTACGAGCTAATATAGCCTTTAGTAGAAGTATAGAGTCCCTTAGTCGACGATAGGGACGTTATAGAAGTGTCTATAAGATAGAGCTAGTAAATTAGATACTAACTACTTTAATAAGAGGCTCTATAAGAGCAAGAGCTAAGCTTATAAGAAGGTTTTAATAGACCTTTAAAAGGAGGCGATTATCGCGCTCGTAACTACTAACTATAAGTACCGAGAGGTATAGACGATAGCCTATATATCTATCCTCGGTCGCTACTATTACGAGCTACTCGCAATTATACTACTAATATCGTCCTTAACCTTCGAATACGCGCTCTATAAGGCTAGATATATACGCTAGAAGTAAGGCTAGAAACCTAACCTTACTATAGAGTAAGAAGAAGTATAGTAGAAGTAGTATATCGCTTATAACCCTAACGATCCTTATATACGAGTTAATTAGCATTAAATTATCTTTATAGACGAGATACTAGCAAAGGTTAGTATTTAGCGTAGCTACTAGCGAGCCTAGCCCTTACTAGATAAGCGATACGAGAAGGATATAGTTAAAAAGAAGTAGAATAAGTACTTAGAGATGTAGTTTTACGGCTCCTTCTACTATAAGGAGATAGGTCTAGCCTTCTACTTTTAAAAGGAGACTAAGAACGAGAAGCTTATATTATATATAGAGCTAGCTAAAGAGAATTACGCTCGTAATATAGCTAGTACGCTATAATAACTATCTACTTCTTAGGTAAACGCGAGAGCTAGTAAGAGGGTAGCTAAGAGTAAGGAGTTATAACTATATTAGAGAGGTAATAGGACATATAGTAGTATTAATAGTTTTCGTTACTATAAAAGGATTCTTAAAGAGCGACTATTTCTATAGATTTATAACCTTAAACAACGTACTAGTAACACCTATATAGTATACAAGGACAGTGTACTAGCTTAGCGCTCTTATATCGCGACTAACTAGTAGTAACTACTACCGATTTAACGAGATATAGAGGTAGTTATTACTAGGCTACTTACTAGAGTTTAATATAGCTAAATACGCGTAGCTATAGCTAAGGAGATATATTACAAAGGACTAGCTAGCCTTAATAACTAAGGACGGGTACGCGGAGTAGTAGTATTCTAAATAGTAAGAGCTCGGTAATAATAATATATACGTTATAAGGTAATAGATTAATAGTCTAGATAATAAGATAAGACGCTATTTAATAGATAGAGGTATTAATTACTAGTATAGATAAATTAGCCTCTATAGCTTACTAACAACACCTTTCTACGAGCTAAGCCGTAAATATAGAAATATTATAATATTATAGCCGTCTTAGAGGCCTCTTAGCTATCCTATAATAGCTAATTTAACTAGCAAAAGGACGTGTTTTAAGACAACAACGCAGTAGTAAGGAGTGCCAAGGATTTAGTGCTATCGCTCACGAAAAACTAACTCCTCCGTAGTCTCGATTTCATAATGCGGCTATGCGGAGGTACCGTAGCTCAAGGGTCACTACCTCCGTTAAGTCCGCCAACTCCGGGCGAAACACACCCGCAACGTCATTCGTGCATTGGAGTTACACACCCGCGAGGAAGGAAGGGACGTGATGTAAGTGCTGAGAGACGGTGGAGTTCTTATATAACCTCCGCTCCGATCCCACTTTCCATCCTGCATCCTCCCCACATCAACCTCACCCCATTCCATCATCCACCACAACATACCACCGCAAACAACATCATGGCCGCCTCCATCCAAAACCTCGCCTCCAAAGCCACCAACGGCGCCGTAGGTCCCACCCTCCCCGTCCGCAAACTCGGCAAAAACGGCCCCACCGTCACCGCCCTCGGCTACGGCACCATGGGCCTCTCCGCCTTCTACGGCGCCCCCAAACCCGACGCCGAGCGCCACGCCGTGCTGGACAAGGCCTTTGCCCTCGGCGAGCTCTTCTGGGACAGCGCGGACATGTACCAGGATTCCGAGGATTTGCTCGGCGCCTGGTTCGCGCAGAACCCGGGGAAGCGGGAGAAGATTTTCCTGGCGACCAAGTTTGCGAATTGTGCGGACGCCGAGGGGAATCGGTGGGTGGACAGTTCGCCCGAGTATTGTCGCAAGGCGTGCGAGAGGTCGTTGCGGAGGTTGGGGGTGGAGAGCATCGATCTGTACTACGCGCATCGGTTGGACGGGAAGACGCCGGTGGAGTTGACGGTGCGGGAGATGAAGAAGTTGAAGCAGGAGGGGAAGATCAAGTACCTCGGGTTGTCCGAGTGCGACAGCGACTCGCTCCGTCGGGCGTGCAAGGTGGAGCATATCGATGCCCTGCAGATTGAGTACTCGCCGTTCAGCTTGGATATCGAGAGCGAGCAGATTGGTCTGTTGAAGACGGCTCGCGAGTTGGGCGTGGCGATTGTGGCATACTCACCGATCGGACGGGGCATGCTGGGTGGACAGATTCGCAGCCCAAAGGACTTTGAGGAGGGTGATTTCCGCACTTTTGCGCCGCGTTTTTCGGAGGAGGTGAGATCTGTGGATCGAAGTGATGGGTGAGAGACAGGATACTGACACATTGGCAGAACTTCCCCAAGAACCTCGAGCTCGTCGACCGCATTACTGAACTTGCGAAGAAGAAGAACTGCACTGCCAGCCAGCTGACTTTGGCGTGGTTGATGGCTCAGGGTGATGACATCTTCCCGTGAGTGAAGACCTTCACTTCTCAACACATCCCTCATACTGACCATCTCACTCTCAGCATCCCCGGCACCACGAACCTCTCCCGTCTCGAAGAGAACGTCAACTCCCTCAAGATCAAGCTGTCCAAGGAGGAAGAGCAGGAAATCCGCAGCGCCTGCGAGAATGCCGTCGTCAGCGGAGCTCGTTACCCAGAGGCGTTCTCCAAGTCGTGCTTTGCTTCGACGCCGCCATTGAAGGAGTAGGAATGTAGGAATGTCGACTGGGCTGAGGACAACATCTGGCGGCTCGATCTGCAGATGGAAGACCACGAGATGGAACACCACAGAACGAGAAGGGCAAAATGAAAGTATCGTAGTTACGAAAGTCCGCCGCAGAACGGAGGATGTCCAACCTCTCTTCCCGACCGCGATCCTCACCACCCTCACGCTCCTCCACACTGGCCAGGGTATTTCCGTCTTTCCCATCCATCCTTCCCTTTCCAAATCCGCATATCCAAATGCCTTCCAAAGAAGATATCCAACCCGACCCACAACAACGTATCTCTCCACCTGCCCTCACTGCCCATGTAATCCTCCCCATATCCTCCTCTCCTCCACAGGTCTTCCCCCAAGTTTATCCATCTCTCACAACATCACAACCAACCCCACAACCACCCCCAACACCCCCCAACCCTTCGCCAACCCAGCAGCACTCCCACCTACCGCCCCACCCGTCGTACTCGCCGTCGCCGTCGCCGTCGCCGTCCCACTCCCCGTCGCACTCCCCGTCGCACTCCCCACCCCACCGCTCGCCGTCGCCCTCGCCGCGCCAGCCTCACCCGCAGCCAAACTCGACGACGCCGCCGCCGCCACCGAGGAGGATGAACTCACGACCCTCGCGCAGTATTCCTCCCGCAGGGATGCCGCCGCGGGGCGGGCGGGGGATTTGGGACAGTTGTCGTAGCAGGCGAGGACGGTGGTTTGGTGGGTGCAGAGGCAGGTGGTGGTGTCGTCGGGAGAGGAGGGGGAGGAGGAGGAGGAGGAGCAGAGGGAGAGTTGGGCGCGGGTGGTTTGGAGGCAGAGGAAGATTATGCTGGAAGGAGGGGAGGGGGATTGGTTAGCGTGGGGTTTTCGCTGGTGGTGGTGGGGGTGGGGCGTTGTGGGGTGTATAGGGTGTTGTATGGGTGGGAAGGCTTACTTGTCGATCTGTTGGCCGCAGCCTGAGGATACCGACGTGGAGGTCGTGGAGGAAGAGGACGAGGCGGAGGCGGTGGAGGAGGATTGTGCGGTTGCGAAGGCGGAGAGGGCGAGGAGGGCGAGGGAGTTGGAGGCGCGCATTTTTTTTTTCCTCTTTTTGTTTGGGCGAGGTCGTGTTGAAAGTTTGTGTGTGTGGATCGATGTTGTATGTAGGGTTTTTGGGAGGGTTTGTTTTATGTATTTCAGGGCGATGGGGTTTTGGAATGTGATGAGGTCGTATCGATCGGGATGTGTACCTGAGGTGGAAGTGTGCACAACTTGGACGACAGTGTATGATCCAAGAAACGACAGTCCGACAAATGGACAGATGCTCCAGAAGTCAACGAAGCAGAACAAAAGTCTCCCACGCGACGCGAGGCGGACGGCAAGCTGACGGGGTTATTATATCCTCCTCATTTCTTCCTCTTCCGTTCGTATCAACAACGCGTAGAAATGCTTGTCCCCCGAATGCAATTTACCGATTCTGGAAACCCTGGGATGGAGGCGAGGGTGTGATTGGTGCGCACATGTTCGGGGCGTTAGCGTCGTGAGGGTACAGTATTGTTGTTGTCTCTCGGTCTGGCACAGCTTGGAGGTGTTCCACTGCGGATATGCGAAGCAGAGGAGATCGCGATCTTTCCGTGACGACCTTCGACGGTGCACAGACTTGCGGTGGATGAGCCACTCATCAGACTTGCGAGTTGAAGGGTTCGGCCAACGGGTGTTGATGACGGAAGCGACAAACGCCATTGCTTCAAGGTTTATAGCGTTTTTACGAACGGCCCGCGCGGGCAACGAGATTGTGCCGAGAAAACTCTCCGGGGTTGGTTGGTGGGAAGTCAACGACATGAACGGGGCAGGGCTCCATGTCGAGAATGGCGATAGACTTGCGATACAAGCTTGAAGATTGCGCACGACGCTTCACTGATTTGTCGATCTGGCGTCGAGGGAACGCGAACAGCTTGATGGTGCTCCGCCATGTCCGCCGCTCGTTTCTCCTGCATTCTACTTGCCGTACCGGACTACTCGTATTGCAAGCATACAACCAGAGGTTAGGTGGATGCGAGCAACACGAGTAGCTGACCGACTCCCGGACATGAGAGCGGGAAAAAGATACAACTCGAAACTTCTCACACGACGACTCAACTCTCCTCAAACGCCACCCTCGTACTCGAAGCCGTCTCCAACGCCCCATTATCAATATCCCACCCCGCCTCCCTCAACGCCTTCTCCCATCTCCCAAAGAACTCCTTTGCGCGTGCGAGCGACCTCTCAAACGCCGCGAGTCTCGCCTGGAAATCGTCGTGACCCACCGCAGAGTCGTCCTGCGCGTGGAAAAGAGCCTGCCACCAGGCGATCAGCAGATCGGTGGGTTCGACGCCTTTCTTGAGGATGATGTTGAAGCGTGCGATGTCTTTGGTCGAACGGCGGTCGTGCCAGAGGATGTATCGTTCCGAGTCGTAGAGCGCCAGGACTTGGGAGAGGGTTTCTTGTTGGATGTGCGAGGCTTTGGTGGAGGTCTGGCGTTCCGACAGGGCGTCCAGCAGCTTCAGGAAGGGCGTCCCGATGTCGCAATAGCCCATGATGTCTCGGGTGGAGGTCCGGAGTACTCCATCCCAGTCGAAGATCCGCTCTTCCGAGGAAATCTGCTGGATGGAGGGGACAGTCTGCTGACGCTGGAGATGATGGAAGACAAGCGTTGCGCGCTGTCGGCTCAACGTCCGCATCTTGACCGCACGCACAGCCCTCCGATTCGTCTCCAAGTGGACTGACAGCAGCGCAATCAACGCCGTCCACGTAGCCACCGGCGTCGTGATCCAAGAAATGACCAGACTGCCCGCCAGCATTCCCATCAGGGAGATCACAGTCTCCTGCGACGAGTCCTTTGCATTCAGCTCTCCCAGGTTTCCCCATCGAGCAAAGTGCGCTGAGAGACTGGCTTTCGAACTCCCCGCTGCAACGCCACAGAGGGATCGTAAGATACTGCTGAAGCTGAGGATGATGATACGAATCGGCTTCGGGAAGATGGGTGACAGTACATCCAGGATGAAAGCGCTGTCGTTCAGCACATCCGCCAGCAAGCGGTACATCTTGCATTCCGGTTCGAGAGATGTGCCGAAGCGGTGGGCGAAGAGGATTGTCGCCAGTCGTCCGACGGATTCTTGAAGGACGGAGAGGAGCAGAGCAGCGGTTGGTGAGGCTTTTGTATCGCCGACGCCTATGCTGGAGAGCACGGCGCGGGAGGAGAGCATCCCTGCTATGCTGGAGGAGAAGGCTTGGAGGGAGTCCTGGCGGCTTGATCAGTGTCGGCTGAAGGGTAAGCCTTGGGATGTCATACATAAATCTGGTATCTGGGAGTGTTAATTGGCGATCCCGAATACGGTCTGCGAATATGGCTTACTCTATGTAATCTTCCGTGACGCTGTGAGGGAAGCCGACGGGAAGAAATACGTCCATGCCCTGCTGGAGATAGGACTTTTCATCGGCTTTCTTGGGAGGCTGAAAACCGATCAGCATGCTTCATCCAGCAGTTCGTCGTGTCCACAATGGGTACTCACAATGACATCCACCCTGCTCATGCCTTTGGCATCTCCGCCAGCGGAGCTCTGCACGTAGACATTGCTGACGAGGTCCGCATTATCGTACTCGGTGATCTGCAATGTTTTCGAAGCCATGGCTAGCTTCCTGTCTTTTCAGACCAAGTGAATGTTCAGTTTCAGGAGGCATGTTGAAGTTGACAACAAGCAAGACGTGAGACGGACAGGGAAGTTCTGTTGATGTGCAACGCGCACGTGATCGTCAAGGAACCATGCTTATTGCAGTTAAGCTTCGGCAAAGCCGCGATGATGCGCTCATCCGGCGGTTCCGGTCATCAACCTCCTCTCTGAGAGAATGTTTCGTCTACGACTACACTGAATCGCGACAGGATTGAGTATTAGTCTCGGGACCTTTGATCAACGTCCGCCCTCACACCACGGCGATAACGCAGCCACTATGAGCATGGATCTCATCCCAGGCATCTTGCCTCCATCACGGGAGACCTGGCAGACAATCGCTTGGGCCTGGCAATTCTTCCCTCTGGTAAATCAGCGAGGACAATGGATACAACTCGATCAAAACACATCTAACCACATCCTCAGTTCACCGCCGCTCAATGGTTCATCGACTGGTATCCCCAAGGCAAAACCTCCGTCGACTCCCGCTGGAACCTCCCCGGAAAATGGGCATGGTACCGCCATCCCTCCCCTTTCCACGTCTCCATGAACAACCGACAGCTAATGTTCCATCAACAGGTTCTTCATGGAAATTCCCGGCTTCCTCATCGTCCTCTACTGCATGTTCGCCATCCCCGCCCGCGAAAACCTCCCCGGTCTCCCCTGGGCGAACTGGACCATGGCCGGCGTCTACACGATCCACTACATCTACCGCGCGGTCCTCTCGCCCCTCTTCCTGAACCCTTCCATGTCGCCCATCCACCCCAGCGTGTTCAGCATGGCGTTCTGCTGGCAAGTCGTCAACGGCCTCTCGATCGGCGGGTGGGTCGGCGGATACGGTCCCCGGACGGTGTACGACTGGAGTGGACGGCTGTACACGATTGAAATCGGCCTCGTGATCTGGGGATGGAGTTTCTTGGGGAATTTGTTCCACGACGACGATTTGCGGGAGATTCGCCGAGCAGCGTTGCGCAGACAGAAGGAACAGGCTGCCAAGGACGGGAAGCCGGTGGCGGGAGTCGACAGGTTGTACATGATGCCGAAGAATGGGTTGTTTCACTTCATCCTGTTCCCGCACTATCTCTGCGAGTGGTTTGAGTGGTTGGGCTTCTGGATGATTGGAGGCTGGGACTGTGTGCCCGCGAGGAGTTTCTTGTTGAATGAGATCTCGACCATGTTGCCGAGGGCGGTTCAGGGGAAGAAGTGGTATGTGGAGAAGTTCGGCAAGGAGGCGGTGGGTAATCGGAAGGCGATTATTCCCGGTTTGATCTGAGGGGAGCGTATGGAATGGCGTGGGCATGTGCTCATCGGGTTGGCATGAGGAAGGCGGCTGAATGAAGTGGCATACATCGCAGTAATGACGTCCGGCAAGCAGGAGGGGACTACTTATCGCTCCGCATCTCCTCCATGCTCCGAGTTAGCGTGTCCTCCCTTCACCCATCCACTTCACATTGACTCGATGTCGTCTTATTCCGCCCACATGCTTCTCCTCCCCATGCATACCACAGCAGCAATTCCGCTCAAGCTATTTCCAAACAGTACCTCCCCTCTCCCACCCTCCACCTCAGAGAGCACACTCGTCGAGCTCGAAGATTTGCTCATATGACAGTCGAGATCATGCCGTCGCACAACAACGCTGGCGAGAACGCAGGATCGAATGGCAGGGCAACAGCGTCGAATGCCGGCGATATCGCAGAGGACGTGCCGACAGACTGCAACCACCATCGACTGCAGACTGCAGAATGCGGTGGTGTGAAGTTTTCTCATCATGCCACATTAACCTGGGACATACATTCGTGCTGCTTATCCGGAATTGAAGTAAAGTAAAATACCTCTTCCTTACTCTCTTGCGACGATATACCCTTCTAGAGAGGCGTTCTTAACTTAACGTCTTCTCTTCTTCCTTACTAGCTATTATTAGAATAAGGTAGATTAGAATAACTTGTATTATGCTTCTTTATATACTATTCTAGTAATAACTTTAGAGCGGGAAAGGTCGTCTACCTAGCGTTAACTATCCTACTACTTCCCTTCTACGTATATATAGCTATCTAATTCTTTTTAGAATAAATATATATCTATCTTAAAAAGTTAAAGAAATAAAGTATACTTTTTTTTCTTAGACTTAAACTATAGACGAATAAATTTATATAAAGAAGGTAATCTAAACTATTTCGTAGGAGGACTTTAAGGAATTTAAACGTTAGATATAACTTTTAATATAGATATCTCGGATCTACTTTATTCTAATAATAGTCCTCTTACTCTTTTCTTCTTAGTACTTAGCTCTTTATATAAATAAAAAGTCTACTATAATTAAACAATTCCTAGCCTTACTAAACTAAATATAGTAAATTATACCTTTACTATACTATCTCCTCTACCCTTATCTATAATCTCGTATATTATATAACCTAAAGTACTAAACTAGTAATAAACAAGCTAGATCTAGCTATAGGCGATTTAGACGCTAAAGCTAGAGTAACTATTTATAGCCGTTTATAGCCGTTTATAACTATTATAGCTATTATAACCGTTAGCTAGATAAGTAATTAACGTAAGAAAGTTAGAGATAATAGTATAGAATAGTTCGTAAATCTTAAGTTAATTAATTAAATAATATAGTATTATTAGATAGTAAAGCTAAGAAGTAATAGAGATAGGAATAAAGATAGAGAGAAGATAATAGTTTAATCCGTCTAACTATCCTATTAACAGCCTTCCTAATAGAAAAGGTTATAAGTAGCGGGAAAAAATACTATACCTATAAAATCCAAGCTAGTTATTTATCGTCTTAAGATAATATAAACAAATAGCGTAGCCTCCTACGAATATAGGTATAAAGAGGGAAAAGCTACCTAGGAAGTCGAGCAAAAAAAATCAATCTATTGGAATTTCTTTTCGATATACTACTACTACGCGTCCGTATATCGGTTTATAGACTATAGAAGAGGGAAGCGTTATTATCGATCGAAAGGACGGATATACGATAAGAGATTTTAACTAGGTTCGAGTAGAGGGAGTAAAATGTAACGAAGAAGCGTTAGTTATAAAGTATAAAAGAAAGAAAGAAAGAAAGAAAGAAAGAAAAAAGAGTAAAAATGGGGGCTTTACTAAACACCGTGCGGTTAAATTCTAGACACCGTGCGGTTAAATTCTAAACACCGTGCGATGCCTTAGGCATAATCTATATTAATAAGCGTCGACTTTAATTAATAAGCGCCAGCTTTATTTAATTAGCGCCGGCATCGCTAATTAGCTAAACAACGTCGTCGACGACTCGAATTAACCTTACGTCCTAAACGGTGCGAGAGCGCTTACAGCCTTACAAGTATTAAAAGGGCAAAAAGATAATAGTTGCAAGGCTGTAAGCAGTTAGCCGAATTCTTAGGGTTAAACAGAGGACCGTAGAATAAATAATATGCGTGTAAAATTAGATGTAATGTGTTTTGTCTGCATTAGGCTAGCTTAGAGCAATGTAATCTAGTTTGGTTTATCCTTCGAAGGAAGTAGAATAGCGATTAGGGAGACAAACTACTTAACTACGAAGGACAGCAAGCATAAGGCTATAATTAGATAATTAAGTAATTCCTCCTAGTATACATATAGCCTTTAGGAAAGCTCTGGCTAAGGAGGTGCGGTATATAGGGGGAGGGGGGGGGTAGTAGTAGTAGTAGGGGTAGTAGTCGACGAGGTTAGCATATAGGAGGGGATGCCCGCCGCGATATAAGTATGCGGACGCTATACTCTTATAGTAACTAACGCTATGCTCTTATAGTAACTAACGCTATACTCTTATAGTAACTAACGCTATGCTCTTGTAGTAACTAACGCTATGCTCTTATAGTAACTAGACAGTCGCGATGCTCGGTAGCGCGGTCGAGCGGCCGGTAGGTATGCCGGCCGGTAGACTATAGGAGATGTGTCGGACGAGGTATAATAGCCGGTAGGTAGGCGAAGGATAGAATAGAGAATAAAGCGAAGGATTAAGCCGTACTACTAGAGCGGCGTTCGATGCCGGTAAACTAGTAATAAATATTAGACTCCTTGGTCCGTGTTTCGAGACTAGCCTACGTAGGCGCCTACGCGTAAGTTAGCGGAGTAGTGCGGTAGTCGTAGTAGTAGTAGTAGTAGTTGTATAGCGTCGAAAGCTGTTAAAACCGACTAGCAATGCTAGAAGTTAGCTAACTATGCAATTGTTGTAGGTAATTAGTAAGCGAGCGTTTTATTACGGCAATCGCATATTTGGCGTTTAGTGCAATAGTCGGATCGCTACAGGCCCCTAGCTACGTAATTAATAGGCGTCGGCCTTAATTTATAAGCGCTAGCGGCATTTAATAAGCGTCGGCTCGGTGGGATTGTACGGTAGTAATAGGTAGCTATCTAGCGACTATCCGAGATGTAGCATTCGTATGCTAGAGTCGCTGTCGCTGTCGCTAGTAGTGCCTAGAGGCAATTAATAGGAGTTAGCCTCGTTTAATAAGCGCCGGCTTCGGTAGACCCGTACGGTAGTAATAGAGGGAGTCGTTCGACCGGTAGCTAATATGTAACTATTCGACATGCGGCATTCGTAGGCTAGAGTCGCTGTCGCTGTCGCTATCGTCGCGCTAGTAGTAGCTAGAAGCAGTTAATAAGAGTTAGCCTCGTTTAATAGGCGTTAGCACTATTTAATAAGCGCTAGCTTTACTTATATTATTACTATACTTCACTCCGAGCGTCTATTATTATCGTACACTCGCTAATGTACTCGCTAATGCACTCGCTAATTAATAAGCGTTAGCTGCATTTAATTGGCGCCGGCTTTACTTAATTAGCGTTATGCCTTTACTTCCTTAGTATTGTCGATGTTTTTCTTCCTATTGTTAGTTTGTAACCTACCGGCATATATATTAGACGAATCCCTTAGTCCTTCGTCTTCTCTTTCCCTTTCTTCTTTAGTAACAGCTTACACAACAATAGTAGCAGTAGTTATAACAAGGCCCTCGGAAGTTTTTTTCTCCTTTTCGAACGATACTAAGGCTTACTACTTGTTTTTTTTTTCCTGCTCCGTCGTCCGTATTACTACCTCCGCCGCCGCTATTATATCTCGCGTACCGGCGATCTAGGCGCTACGCGCCTTTACCTTCTCCGTCCGCGACACTACTACCTCCGGTGCTTATAATAAGCGTGCTTGTCTCCGCCGCCGTCTTAACCTCCGCGCCGCCCGTATCGCCGCTAACCGCTACCGTAATACCCTAGCCCTTATAGCTAATCCTCGCTTCCTCGCTAGTATATTGCCTCCGGCCCCTACTCCCGCCGCCGCCCTCTACGACTTTAGGCTACTACTACTACTACTACTACTACCGCTAGCCCGCTAACCCTCTCCTTAACCTATTGCTAATAAGGACGGCTCCGAGGACGGATACGAGCTACTACCTACGGGCTAAGAGATTATAGAGAGATTAGGAGGGAACGCGGGGGAGGAGAAGAAGGAGAAGGGAGAGGCGTTAGCTAGGGTAAAGGTTAAGGAGGGATCGGTAGTCGGTAGGTCGGTAGGTGTCGGTAGGTCGGTAGGTATCGCTAGGCTAAGTGCGGCGAAGGATAAGAAGAAGGATAGGAAGAAGGGTAGCCGCGGCCAACCTAATAAGGTAGAGCTTCGGCGGGTAGAGGGCAGGCCTTTTAGCAAGACGGAGGCGGAGTAGGCGTTATTAGCTCCGGCTACCTAGCGGAAGTGGAGCGGTGCTAGCCGTATCGATAAATATAGCGCGGTAAAGAAACCGGCCTACTAGCGCTACCGTCGCGATTACGCGGAGGGTCGAGAGACCTTCCCGTATAAGACATAGAGCGCTAGTAGGTTCGGTCGGTACAACTAGTATATAGCGTATAACAAGCCGTGCGTTAATTAGCTTTGTTTTAGAAGATAATAATAATAATAATAAATAGAGTGTGTTGGCTGCCGTATAACTATCTTCGTTTTAATTAAATTAATATTAACGCGTAAGGTTAGTAGTCGCCAAGAATACTAGAGTTTTCCGGATCCACTTCTAGATGCATAAAGCTAATTAGCAATGCCGGCGCTAATTAAAATTTAATTAGATTAAATAGCGTCGGCTTAGTATTTATTAGCGTCGGCTATATCTAGTCTAGCGTCGGAGCGATCCCCGAGCGTAGATAAATATTTTTATTACACCTGCTCTACTACCTCCTACCTCCTTCGACAACACATAGCACTCTATCGATTGTAGAACTACGAGCTAATTATGTTGCGTAGGACGTCCGCCGGCGGCGGCTATAGTCGTAGTAGGCTCCATAGCCCGAAATCCTATAGTTAACGCGCTCCCCTAGCAATTCCCTCGAACCCTTATCTATTCGATTCCCTAAGAGCTATCGTTTTAATCTATTAGTTCTATCTTTACTATAGCTACTATTAGCGATTTAGCCCGACACGGCGGCGGTATAACGAGCGAACACGACTAGGAGCTAGACGACGGAGTTAACGCCCTTTTTACGAATAAAGACGAGTAGCAAGACGAGTAGCAAGACGAGTAGTAAGACGAGCAGCAAGACGAGTAGCAAGACGAGTAGTAGCAAGATAAGCATTAGCAAGACGAGGATACCCTGCTTAATAGCTATAATCCCAGGCTCCGTAGTAGTGTATCGACCGCTAGCTACCGCCTAATCCCCGTAATCGACAACCGGATCGTATACCCCGACCTTGTCGCCTACCTTACCGCCTTATATAATTACGGTCTTTAGCATAGCTACGAGATTCGAAAGGACGGAGGCAGGGTATATAACGGCTAAGGGCTCCTGCGTAGGTGCTATATTAAGTGCTCGAAGGCTAATAGTAGTAAGCTAGCTACTACGCCTTCTCGCAATCGTAGGTCGAAGAAAACTAGATGCCCGTTTACCCTTAACCTCTCTACTATCGATTCGAAGAACCCCCAAGCCTAGAAAGCGACGCATAGAAAGTCTAATAGAGTGCACAATTATCCTGGAGTCGACGCGATTAGTCTCGTAACACACCGGCGGCAAGCTCGCGAGCAGAACAAGATTAGGATCTTCCTTAAGGCCGCATACAAATCCGGATTATCCCTATAGGTCGCTCGTTTAATAGCGATCGCTTAGTTCTATAAGCCTAGCTAACCGAAGCTAGTGCTTAAAGATATATACAATGAATTCGCACGAATCCGACTACTTCAACTAGAGTTAATAACTCCGGTCGATGCCGTAATAGAGCTACTTAACGAGGACGGTTTCTTAGCCCTCTAGGACTTCGACTTTACGACCAGACGCTTAAAACGAGTCTTCTTCGCACACCTAGACCTTATTAAGATATACAGAGAGAATAGCGACATCCTTATCGTCGACTACACGTATAGCACTAATTAATACGGCCTACTACTGCTCTGTTTCTACTAAGTTACTCGTGTCGGCGTTATAGTGCCTCTCGTATACTGCCTAATAGCCGGTAAGAAGGAAAAGAACTACGCGTAGGCGTTTCGAGCCCTCGAGGACTTCTTCCTTGCTAATAAACTAGACCTACTATCGGTGCTTATCTACGACCGCGACCGTGTAATAATTAAGGCTCTCGAGAACAGCATGCTACTGCTCCGGTGCTTCTATATACTCTACATATAGCATATAAACACCGACGTCGAGGCTATAGCTAGCAATAAGCTCGGCCGCGTTTAACCCGAGAGCTATAGTACTAAGTTCCTACTTAGCGATAAAGCGTAGGAGTTTATAGGTTTCTACCGCAAGATTATTAATACCTCTACCGAAGCGGAATACGAGTCCGCTCTATAAGCTCTAGTCGAGCGCTCCGAACAACTACCTCCGGGCGAGGATAATAAAGATAAAGATAGGGATAAAGATAGGGATAAGGATAGCGGTAACGGCTCGGACGACAACGACTACGACGGCGACATTGTAGTGCCGAACATTAGGAGTAGCCCGAATCGCACTACTACGACCGCACCGCTAGCCGACACTACTAAGGCGTAGAAGGATCTAGTTAAGTACCTTAATAAGTAGTAGCTCGACAAACATAAAGAGCTCTACGTTAAGGCATAGACGAATAGGATCCTCGCATATAGCCTTATATCCTTATTACCCGGTAAGAGTGGACACGCTAGCCTTAAAGGCTAGCTTAGATTATCTAAGAGCGACATCCTTACGTTGTTCCGTAAGATAACTCTATACTTCGAGTCGGCGATCTCGCGATATAAGGTAGCTAAGTCGCGCGCTATTAACACGACGTAGACTACCTTCCGCAACATGCCCTACTTTAATTATATTATGCGTTGTATTTCCACGAAGGGATTAAAGCTAGCACTAGCTAAACGGCAGAAGATAGAGGCTAAGCTAAAGGAAGCGGCGAAGGACGAGGAATACGTGTTTACTATATACACTAGTTACACTAGGGCTACCCTAGGCGTGCTATGTTCGTATAAATAGCGTAAAGGGATTAAGGGTAGCGACGTTAAGATACTCGAGCCTAACGACTTCGACTAGTACTACCTTATACTAGGAGGCACTATTACCCGTAAGCGTCGCGACCGCCGAATTAAGGAGAGGCGATTACTAGATATATTCGACGACGACGCTAACGACTACGACAACCTACGGTACAACTTACTACCGCTACCCGAGGAGGACGCTAACTTCCCCTTATCGGACGATAAACTGTCCTTATCTAGCGAAGACGACGACGACGACATACGCCGTCGGCGATAGGCCTTATACGAGCGTCGCTAGCGAAAGGTAGCGTAAGCACGCTTTAAGACACGCTTATACTAGCGCATACTTCTACCTCTTCCGCGCTAACGTAAACGGTAAGCAGCTATAGTGCGGAGCTACGCTACTAATACTAGAGCTAGCGGCACGCGGCGCGAGCCTCGATAGGTAGAGTATATTAAAGCAGCGACTATCGCACGTACGCGGTAGGAGCAATAGGAGCAATAGGAGCAATAGGAGCAATAGGAGCAATAGGAGCAATAGGAGCAATAGGAGCAATAGGAGTAGTAAGGACAGCGCGCCGAGGGCAACGACAACATCGGCGGTAATAATATAAATAATAGCAACGTAGATAATATAACACTTCTCCGCCGTAACGGCTAGCTAGCAATGCCGGTATAGACGCTCGCTTATAGTCGACAAGGTTAGTAGAGTTAGCCCTTGCGGAGTTAGCTATCGTAGAGCTAGCCCTCGCGGAGTTAGCCTTCGTAGAGCAACACTAATAGCAAGTGTAGCTATAAAGCGAGTAGGGGCAAGTATTATAGCAAGGCGTACTCGTGCCGTAAATAGAACAAACTATATACTATCCGATGCTATAGCCCTAGCAACGTCTACTAGAACACTACCGAGGCGGCGGCGACGTATATAGCAGTATTATCTATAGCGCTAGCGCGTCCGGATAATACGTATATAGATCGTATAGAGCGCATACTAGAGACGGTCGCTAGCTACATAGTTACTAACATTAGGCCTACTACGTAGTACGAGGTCCCTAACTCTTACCGATATATCGAGGAAGACGAGCACACTCTTAAGGTTATATACATAGACTAGCCTAATAACGCAATGCGTCTAAGGTGTTTATAGTAATAAATATTCGAGGCGACGAATATTTAAGGAGTTCTTAGCCCTCTTATTAGCTAATCGTTTAACACCGGATTCGGCGTTTCTAGTATCCGTACGAGTCGTTTACGCGGGTAAGAGATATACCTAGGCGGTCTATTATCTACGCTATCGCGTATAGTAGGTAGCTAGGGAGGTAGGTAGCCTTATTCGATTTAATAGGCGTCGGGCTCCTTTAATAGGCGCCGGCCTCCTTTAAGGGGCGTCGGCCTCGGTTTTATAGGCGTCGAGCTAGCGTCGCTCCGGGAAGTAGTAGTAGGCGAACTCGA
>JALRMM010000430.1:0-28816 GCA_026122155.1 Zymoseptoria crescenta
TTGCCTCGCTTACGAGACGCACGCTTTAAATCGACTGGAATCTCGAAGCCTAGTCGCGATCCTTTCCTAGGCCTCTTCCTTTTTTTGACTTCTTCGTCTGGCTTTGCTCCGGCTCCTTATCTACTTCCAGCTTGCGCACCTCTACCTTCTTGTTCGGGCAGTATAGAGCAATGTGGCCTTTCTTACTACAGCTGTAACATTTAGCCTTAGCTATCTATTCCCGGTTACGATTATTGCCTAGCGGTGGACCTACGTTGCGGTTGCCGCTAGCCTACTAATCGCTCCGTAGGCCGCGAGCTAGAGGTCCGGAGTTCTCTTAATTCTTCTTCTCGAAGCGGTTCTTCTTATCTGGCCTACTCGGCGCTTAAGAGTCGGTTGCGGCTCTCTTGCCGGCCGAAGCTCCTATACTTTTAATCCGAGTAGCTAAGCTAACTAGTTCCTGCCTAGTAGTAGGGATAGTGTGATGCTTAACAATAGTGTCTCGTAACGCTAGCGATAGCTTTACAAGTAGGTAGCGAATCTTCTACGCCTCCGTGTAGTTACCTAGCTAATCTTCCAAAATAGTTAGCTTTATCGCGAACTTCTGGACGGTCTAGCTGTCCGCTTAATAAGCCTTCTTATATTCCAAGGTAACGTCCAGCATACGGTTCACTAGATCCCCGACTGCGTCCTGCATAAAGGTACGAAAGTCGTCGAAGGATATGCGACGAACATCCGCTATGCTATAGTTCTAGTACCACTTCTCTTACGGGTCGCCTACGAGGTACATTACCCTATACAGGATCTTCTCCCTCTCTATCGAATATGCATCTACCGAGAGCTTAAAGATAAGTTCGAGCTTACGGAGGAACTATCGACTCTTAGTAACACTCTCTCCCTTAAAGTTCCTTGGCTCTTTTAATTTTGGACGTAAGGCTAGGCCCCTCGTAGGCGGCACTCCGGCGCTTAGTAGGCTAGACGTGGACTCGGGAGTCCCGACGCTATCCTAACTAAGCTATCGACGACGATGTTCGATAGAGTCCGCTGTAGCGATAGAGCTATTATCTCCTACTCCTAGAGTGCTTCCGTCCGGCGGTTCCACGGCGGCTATGCGACGCAACTCCTATACGCGGACGCGAGCGTCACGTAAGCGAAGCGCCGCCGAAAGCCTTACCGCTTCCTAGTCCAGCTTATTAATCTCCATCTCCACATCGGGAACCGACATAGTCGATTAATTAGATAGTGCTGCCGACCCTTATCGTTCGCTTGTAGCCCGCTAAGGAGGAGTAGGTAGCTCGCCGGTAGGTATCTCGTCCGCCATTAGGTTCTATAGACCGCGGGCTCTTGGAGAAGAATTAGAATTATAAGAAGTATAAAGATATCGCAGTGTATAGAACGCTAGCTAGTGATCCTACTAGTAATAAAAACTAATTCTTGCTGTTGTTGCGTTGCACCTACGTGCCTCCTGATATACGACTGTGCGTCACGTGAGCGGCATTCGCCGCTACGCTCGGCGTCGTATTATCCAACGACCTTACCTGAGGTCCAGAGCCAGGCCATGCCTTAGCCTTCCTTAACACCCTAACTACGTTCTATATAAAGGTACGAAAGTTATTAAAGGTTATATAACGAACATCCGCTATACTATAGTTCTAGTACTACTTCTCTTATAGGTCTCCTACGAGGTACATTACCCTATATAGGATCTTCTCCCTCTCTATCGAGTATATATCTACCGAGAGCTTATAAATAAGTTCGAGCTCGTAGAGGAACTATCGACTCTTAGTAATACTCTCTCCCTTAAAGTTCCTTAGCTCTTTTAATTTTAGATGCGAGGCTAGGCCTCTCGTAGGTAGTACTCTAGCGCTTAGTAGGCTAGACGTAGACTCGGGAGTCCCGACGCTATTCTAACTAAGCTATCGACGACGATATTCGATAGAGTCCGCTATAGTAATGGAGCTATTATCTCCTATACCTAGAGTGCTTCCGTCCGGCGGTTCTATAGTAGCTATATAACGTAACTCCTATACGCGGACGCGAGCGTTACGTAAGCGAAGCGTAGCTAAAAGCCTTACTACTTCCTAGTCTAGCTTATTAATCTCTATCTCTATATCGGGAATAGATATAGTTAATTAATTAGATAGTACTACCGACCCTTATCGTTCGCTTATAGCTCGCTAAGGAGGAGTAAGTAGCTCGCTAGTAGGTATCTCGTCCGCTATTAGGTTCTATAGACTACGGGCTCTTAGAGAAGAATTAGAATTATAAGAAGTATAAAGATATCGTAGTATATAGAACGCTAGCTAGTAATCCCACTAGTAATAAAACTAATTCTTACTATTATTAAGTTATATATACGTGCCTCCTAATATACGACTATACGTTACGTAAGTGGTATTCGCCGCTACGCTCGGCGTTATACTATCTAACGACCTTATCTAACGACCTTACCTAAGGTCTAGAGCTAGGCTATACCTTAGTTTTCCCTAATAAAGAGATAATCGCCTATTTACGGACTTGATATTAGTAAAAGGGTAGGAAAAAGTTCGAGAAGTTTTTAAGTACATAACTAAAAGAACGGGTAAGATTCAGCTTCTAGTATAGGAAATATATAGATTCTAAGGTTTTTAAGGATCCTCTACCCCGCGTTATAAAATCTAGGGTCTACGGGCCGAAATTTAGGGGCTATAGTCTTAAAACTTCGTAGTACGGTAAAAGGATTAGTTCTACCTTTTATAAAAATCCGAGCAAAAACATAAAATCTCTATACGTTACTTTTAGACCGCTACGTAGCTTTCAGTCTAACCTTTTCTTAAATTCCGACTTCTTATATATAATAATATAAGAAGATAATTAAAAAACAACTTACGATTACCCTACTACTCTACTATATTCCTTACTTACGCTAATACGCTAGTTTTATTACCCTAATATCGAGGATCTGGATTTATCTTTTAGAAGCCTCTTACGGCGTTATAGACGCTCTTAATGCTTAATCGCGTACTACTAGTGTTTAAGAGTATTTAGTACCTATTAGAAATCCCTAATCTACTACCGACTAGATTTGCCTTTACCTCTACCGGCCGGTACCTATACGCTACCTCCTTACCGGCAACCTACGTAATAAAGCTATTTATCTTCTTCCTATTAGTATAGGCGAGATCGTAGTTATAGAAGGGCTAGCTAGTATAGATACGTTCGAGAGTCTAGTATACCGGACGTATAAGGAAGTCCTCCTTCTTATTATTCCGCTACTATAAGGCACTATTAATACGTATACCTTCTTTATCGAGAGTAGCACCCTCTAGTATATTATCTATAAGCTTATAAAAGTAGGTGAACTTTATTAAAGCTAGATACTTATTACTAACGTTCGTAGAGCGATCGTATTACTTCTCGAGTAGTATTTCCTCCTTCTTTACTAATACCGGATTATAGCGCTTATAACGACGATAGATAAACTAGAACGTATAATATAGTCTAGATCGCGTCCTTAGCGCTCTCGTACTATTACTCTTCTAGATATTATCGATAAGAGCCTAATATATATATATCTCTTTATATATTATCTACTCTACGAGTCTATTAAAGAGCCTATACCGCTACTAAATAGCGTCTAGTAGTAACCGTAATAGCGCCTTACCTTTACTTCTACTACTACTCTATTATATAGAGATAGCGCTAATACTAATAGCGATCCGCCTCTTCTTCTTATCTAGCTTCTCGTTTTTATTATTATTATCTTTATTACTAAATAGCACCTTCTTAAGAGCTTCTCTAGCCGCGCTTTCTATAATCTCGTTCTTACGTCCGATAAGCTCTACTAATATACCTCCTTTATTATCCGTACCGCCGACCTCGAATCTACTATCGAATCTAGCCGTATTAAGTAATACGTTGTCTATTAATAGCTCCTTATATAACGGATTATTTAGTATCTTAGCCTAAAAAGCGCCGATCTTAGCATTACTAAGAGACTCTATAGCTACTCTATAAGGACACTAAGAACGGCTATAGTAAGGAGGAATTAAAGAGAGTGCAATAAGAGTAGTAATTAAGGCGATAATAACACCTTAAATCGAGTAAAAAGCGTAAAAACTAGACAATATAGATATTAGACAATATAGATAAGGACAATACCTACGTAGATGAAATTCGACGATTAAATACCTTAAATCGTCCGTACGCGTCGGAGCTAGTAATGTCCGGTAGCTATATACTATTGCCGCTAAAAGCCGAACCTACCTTATTATAGTACTCGCCCGAGGGTGCCTAAACGCTTAATAGAAGCCCTTATTAACCCTTATTAAAATTTGTATATAGCCTATAGACCGGGGACTATATATAGACTCTAGACTAAAAGCATAAAGTAGTATCCGCTATATAAAGCCTTCCCGGACTAATACGAACTCGAGAAACTATCGATACCGGCCGTAAAAGGGCATTACTTAAGTTTTCGATAGTTAGCGCTATTCCTATATATAGTCTATAGAGGGAAATAATAAATACCGGGAACGAGATAGCTAAATACCGGTCTTAGCCCCCGTAATTAGTAATAGCCTATAACCTAGAATTAGTCGATTTCCTTATACTAAATAGGGCCGTACGTAGGAGTTAACGTATGTCGCGTTACCTCTACTAATTGTCTACCTTTTTATGTTTATATTATTTACCGCTTTTACCCTTATTACCCTCGTTTCGTATATGTTATAACGCTCTTAGCTCTTATTTAGTAGCTAATAGCTCTAGTATATTTAACCCTTCGAAGATTGTCGTTGCCGCTATAGAAGTAGTAGGAGGAGCTATTCCTATAGTTGTAGTAGAGCGGTAAGGATAGTAGTAGAGCGGTTAGTAGTAGAGCGGTTAATTCGAGCTTAGTAGAGTAGCCGATATAGTTATATTAGTAGAAGGAGCGTGAATTCGACGATAATAGTAAGGACGATAAGGACGTAGAGAATGTAAAATTATTTGCTAGTAATACATCTAATAAGAAGGAAGAGTTAGCTAATAAAATAGACGGTTTTAAGGATAGTAGTATTAATATTAAGGGATTAAAGGATTCCGAGGGTAGTAGAAGTAACAACGTTACCGCTACTACCGGCGCTAAGTTATCTATTTCCGATATTATGTCGTCCGCTACCGCTACTATTATAGAGGGGGTTGTTAGTGCCGGTAGTAGTAGTATTAGTAACGAGGAGGACTCGGAGACGGAGGTTTCGATAGATCTAGAGCTACCGCCTAACGACTAGACGTTCCGTAGCTACAAATAGGCTATTAAGTACTATTAGGACTAGGCCTAACGCTATAGATATAGTCTTACTATAAGTAGCGTAAAGAGGAGCTAGAAGGATGCTAGTAAATACCTAGTTAGTAAGTATCTTACCTATATACGCGGTAGAAGGTTCTATAAGGGTCGAGTTACGACTAGTAGTCGTCCTTCTATAGCCTCTAGTAAGTATAGATGCGGTTTTAGTCTAACGATAGGCCTTATAGATGCTAGCGATTCGAGCAGTCGTTAGGAAGTTTAATAAAGTAGGTATATTACTTATAATTACGCCGCCGAGCCTCCTTATATATTACTAGTCTACCGGCGTAGATAGCGGATAGAGGCTATTAAGAAGTCTATTGTAGAGGATCTATATGCTAACACTATAGTTGCTACAACTCTTACATGCCTTCGGAATCGCGCTAGCAACGATAAGGAGTACATCTAGACGGTTAGAGATATCTATAACTTACGCTAGCTCGCTCGTTAGACTATATAAGGGGATTTTACGCCGGCGGAAGTAGTTATTCGACTATTAAAGGATTAAGGATATCCCTTTAAACCGGAGATTAATCGATTAACTCGATAGCTAGATAGACTGCTCGTTCTTAATCCTTAGATAATTAAGCTCTACTAGCAATATCTAGAGACTATATTGCTACATAACATATATAAAACTAACCGCTATAACCGGCTATTAATAAACATTATCTACATAACCGGAGCCGGTAAGACTATGCTAATTAGCTATTGTTTAATAGACAAGGAGGACGAGCAATCCTTTATATAGCTCCTTACGGAGTTTAAGAAGCTCCTTCTTAATTATTACAAGCTAAGCGGCACTACTACTCCTACTATTACTAACCCTTTACTATTACTAGGTGTCTTCGTAACTAACCGAGATAGAGGTCTTATAAACGCCTTAAATGCGGTTTTTCCAATAATACTAGCCCTTATCTACCGCTAGTACGTATTCAAGAACGTTAAAGCCTAAGTACGGAAGAAATAGCTATAGGTACTAGTAATTAATAAGGAAACTAGTAAGTAGACTTACTTCGAGAACTTATTATAAACGACTACGTTTATAAAGCTTTTTAAACGGACGATTAATAGTAAAACTCTAGCTAAGTTTAACGATAAAAATGCCGCCTTTTGGGGTTAAGAGTAGTCCGTAGAGGTTAGCTAGCTCTACAACTATATTAACCGCGAGTACTAGCCTTATAAGGAGAAGCTAGTATATTACTAGATATCCAGATACCTATATTACGGTTAGAGGGCGAGCTTAAGGGTAGAAGGAGCTTACTCGGCTATAAAGAAGTAGCTAGCTAGTCGACGACATAACGTCCTTATACTGTTTCTTAAACTCTAGCTATAGTAGGCTCTTCGTAGTATAGCGATCCGATAGCAACATACTCGTAAGAAGGCCTACGTTCTACGTAATCTTAGGCATCCTTACTATCGCTATGTTGTTAAGGTTATTTACTATAGAGCGCTCTATAAGGTAGCTAAGTAGATAGCTAACGCCGTAGACGAGTAGCGTACGATTACTAAGGGAAAGATTACTAGTCCGACGGTCTATACTAGATACTTTATAACCTCTAAGGGCATACTATACTAGCACAAGATTAACGACATAATAATAAACAACGGCCGTATAGAGTTCCTTCCGGAGTACTTCGACCGTTACTACTATATTAAGAAGGGTACCGCTCTACTAGCTCGAATTATTACTATCGACCGGATAATTTACGAGCTAGCTATAATACTAAACAATAGACCCTTAAACTTATAACCGCGTAGCGCTAGTAGAGGCCGTGGACGTACTAATATATAAGAGCCCTTAGTATTCGAATATAATAACGCTAATTATCTAGCTTCTTCCGTACTAGTAGCTATAAGGGGTAGTAAATAAGGACGTAGTAGAAGGGGTAGAAGGGGTAGAAGGGGTAGACTAGTAACTCCTTCGTAGAGCTAGCCTTAGCGACTAATCTATACGCCTTATAGCTTTTATAACGGTATTAGCTATAGTATATAGCTAAACGATACTACTATTCGATAATTACTCGGACTACGTAAACTTATATAAGCCCCTTCTCGTAACAAGCTCTATATAAGGGTATAGTAGCAGCAATAGTAGTAGCAATGCTAATATAATAGTTAGATACCTCTACCTTCTACCGTACCGGTATATTAATATAGCTTTATACTAATATCTTTAATAGCATAATTACTATAATACGGAGTGCCCTTCGAGTAACTACACCTTTATTTAAGGGCCTATATAAGGGTAGGGCAAGGAAGGCAGTTCTAGCTATATAGATAATAACACTACCGCTACCGCTTAAATAATACCTTAAGAGCTAGTACGCTATAAACATAACATAAACATAACTATATTATAATATTACGCCGTAATCGCGAGATGGACGCGAACGATTTGCGCACGGCCCTTTTAACCCGCACAAAGACTAATATGGTCACACCTTAGTCCATGGCTGAGACCGGTATTTAGCCATCTCGTTCCCGGTATTTATCATTTCCCGTCCACAGACTGTATGGAAAGCAGTGCTCACGCTGAAAACTCAATCGGTGCCCATATCGGGCAGGTATCGACAATTTGTCGACTCTGCATTAGACTGGGTATCCCAGTATGGTCTTCGGGGGCCAGGCACTGCTTCATGCTTTTGGTCCAGAGTCTGTAGAGGACGACGAATTCCCTCCACCACGAAAGGAATCCAACCGCGTCTTTTCCCCAAGCGATTCATACCGCCACCTCCCGCCACGAGATCCCTCATCCAAATCGCAAATCTCACTCCCACGAGAACCCTTGCATCCAAACGCCAAACTTTCTCCAACTAACATTATGAAGTACCTCACAACTCTCACCGTCCTCGCGCTGTCTCTGGCCGGAACCTGGGCAGCAGAACCAGTCTACTGCTGCCTGGACCCTTTGCGCCAGCCGTGCAGCGGGTACTAGAGGTGTTGGAGTGTATGTACACAATCGTGTACATAACGAGGATACTAACCTAGATAGGCGACGATAGCAACCTCGACCTTTGTAAGATACAAACTCTAGAGAGGGCGTAGATCTTGCTACTGGCTATACGATTGCAAAAAGAAGCGCTACTCTACGCCGTTTCGATGTCGAGCTATATGCCCGCCTTCAGACCGCTACTATATACAACAGCTGTGTCAATCGGGGAACCTTCAAGCGCCCGTTCCCGGTGTCGAAACTTACCAACGAGGAGGGCCCGTACGTCGTCAAATGTCACGGTGGAGGCATCCTTCACTGTGTCAAGTAAATGCTGGATGGCGGAGGTCGAGCAGGCATTCTGAGATTCAATGTTACGATCTGATTTGTGGGGAACCCACAGCCACTCATTCCTCAAGCGGACGAAAAGGATGATGACTGGGCGGAGCGATCAGGAACGACATGATCAGGGACGACAGATTGTGTGCCTTGAGCAGGAGACCACTGGAGGGAGCAGGGACATGGTGGTTCACGTTGCTCCGCGTACCATTCAACACGTGTGAGATGGATCAGTGGATTTGGCCGTGAAGGGTGAAATTCGTGATCTAACTAGCATTCTGTACCTTCCTTTCACCTCCTCAATTTGCACCGTACACTGCGCACTGGGGTCAAGAAATCCGTGTGGAAAAGGTCTTACATCTTTCTAATCCTCCCGTCAAGCGCCTCGAATTCGCGCGAAGAAGTCACGCTTCAGAAACGCCTCGTCGGCCTGACGTTCTTTGCGCCACTCGTTCTGCTCCTTCTGGACTGCGACAACGTCCTTCTTGAGCTGAGTGACCTGCTCCAGAAGTTGTGCTGCCTGATCCTGCTTTGCTTTCATCTCGGGCAACATCACTCGCACTTGGCTGCCCTTCTTAGCTCCTGCAGTGGCCTTCGTTCCGAGCTTGCTCCTGACTTCCTCCCTCCTCTTCATCCACCCCGCGAAAATCTTCAATTCTTTCTTGGCGTCAGTGCGCATCCATCCCATGACAGCCCGCTTCTCGAAGCGGATGACGGAACGGTTTTTCGCCCAGATCCGATTGAACAGCTTCGCTGCTTCTGTGGCGAGCCTTGGAGTCAAGACCTGCGTGTTCTCGGCCTGGACCGCGAGTAAGATGGCGTTGGCTTTGGCGTAGACCTCCTCCGCCGGCGCATATCGAACGTAGGCCTTGATCTCAGCCTCATCGCGGTCACCCCGTCCCAATGTACCGATGAAGTCGCAAGAAGTGTGCCGTCTTGAATGACTTGGGAGAGTGCTCTTCTCGAAGCAGGGCCCGTGCTAATGGTGTCAGCGGTGTCTGAAAGCCACCGCCTGCGCCAAAGACCAAGATGGCGAGTACGGCGGACCAACAGCCGAGTCTCCTTGCATTAATCGACGACGTGTACGACCTCTTCCATTGCGGACAGTACGAGGAGTTCGCCGAAGCCGTAGACGACCTTCTCGACAATTATCCGGAGCTTAGCAGAGTCCCCATCGAGTCCAACCTATGGCACTGCTCGTAACGACTACTAGGAGGTTGATTAGTTGTATGACGAAGCACTTCCTGAATTCAGAACGTCGAAGCGCCACTTCCTCTACAACGGCGATGACAACCCCTACTTCGAGAGCCACCTTCAGAAACTCCAGGTCATGCTCGATGGCTCGAAGGCCGTTCTGAATGAGTCCACGGACCCGACCGAGATGTCAGAGGATCTCAAGTCGGACGGTCTGCCGATTCGCGGAAGTACACTCCTCATTGCAACCGTCCTTACGGTATTCTTCATGCTGACGATGGACTGCAGCCTGCGCCTCGCAAAGTGTCGAGGTTTGGTGGTAGCATGAAGCTGCGCCGCGGCAAAGGGTTGTTGGATGAGAAGAACTGGTATGTGAGACGTTGTCAAGAGAAGTGGGCGTGTCGTCTCGAATTTCGCTGACAAGCCCAATTATAGGGCAGCCGAAATGGCCCACCCCGCCACTTTTCAAGATTTCGGATTTTCAAAAATCTCTCCGGCTTTTATAGAAATCCGTGTTTTGGTAAGCGAACATACTAAGAACGTCGCGAACGTGAAATTTTTGGAGATCGTTAAAGAATATATATCCTAGACTAATAGTAATCGATTATATCGACGAAAACAATTACTAATTACGATATTACTACGCGAATGCCTTACGAGTAGTTAATTCCTACTTGTTTAAGTGTGGATTTAATAAACAATTAACTACAACGTGTAGATATACATAAAAGTCGCCGAATATACGCCTTAAAGCTACGAAAAGTATATAGTAATTAATAAGTACTACTACGAACCCTTTACGAGTGTTATATAGTATAAACAGGACCTCATTATTGCTATTATCGTCGCTATTAAGGTGAAGGAACAACCCAAACCCTAACCCTACTACGATAAACAAACGATAACGTTTATAATAATAACATTCTTAGCTAAGAGATATCTAAGGGAAAGAACGAGCATACTCGTACGCTGTTCGCTACTTATTTATACTCGATAAGGCCCTCTATCTCCTCGAATCGTATATACTATTAACGTAGATAACGCTATAGAACGCTAGCGCGTCTAGCCTCTAAGTCCGATATATTAATAGCCTATCTCTCTCGACTAGTAATACGCCTACTAAACTACTATAACTACGTCTTATAGAGTACTAGCTAAGAACGTACCTCGTAGTCCTTAAATTGCTCGAACTTACTAGTTAATATACGCTAAGCCTACGCTACCTTGTCGAGCTACTCCTATAGCGCTATAACCTACTATTCTAGAGTAGTTATTAGTAGTAGAGGTAGAGCCTCGAAGGCATAGTAGCCCTTATTAGAGTTAGTAAGAGTATAAATATATATCGAATAGGCGGCGAACGCACCGAGAAGCCCTTTATATAGTAGCGTATATACTACGCTTCTTCCGATAAGTAGACGGTATAGGCGATGTTAGTATTAATATACCTATAATAGTTAGTATTTAGACATATAGTAGAGCTCGAATATATATACTAGTCGTAGGGAGACGGAGTAGCACGTTCTTTACCGGCCTCTATTAGTAGCCTACTATAATTAATACGGCGGAGGTTAGTACTAAGCTATTAGCTTCTCGAACGCTTAGCGAATAGTAACGAACGTATAGTGCATTCTTCGCCTTATTCGCGTTACCGTCGATATCTAGCGCTTCGACTACCTAATTCTACTACTTCTAGAGCGAGTAATCCTACTAAACGCTATTACCGGACTACTATAGGTAGTATAAGCTAAACACGATTAGCATACGAACGCCGCGTAAGTAAGGTAAGGATTTGTACGTATTAATTACGGTCTAGACTTATACGGAGGTCGGTAAAGCGCCGGAGGTAGTAGTAGTAGTAATAATAATATTATTCGAGGAAGAGTTCTTAAAGCTAAAAAGGTAGCTTTTAAAGAAGAGTAAATAGGGACGATATAGACAATATTAAGGAATTACCTAACTAAGGAAGGTAGTAATAATGTAGCGTTATGCTAGGCTAGAAGAAGTAGCGTATAAGAGAGTTGTTAAAGGGCATCTAATAGTAGAGAGTAAGATATAAGATATTTAACAAGCACGTTCGTATAGCGTTTACGGAGTATTCGTACTCGGGCGATACTATAGAATATATTAAAATCCTATATATCGATCGTAATTCCCCTCGATCCTCGGAATTAAGGTCTCTAGCTATACTAACGCAACCTCCGGACGTACGAGCCTTTTACGAATGCACGGCGAATGCCCTATAATAGTTTGCTACCTCCCCGCTAAAGCTCTATCGTTAAAGGATTACTAGTCTTCTTTATAGTAGTCTTCTTCGTAGTAGTCTTCTTTATAGTAGCCTTCTTCGGCCCTACGGCTCTAGTAATACGCTACTTCTTACGTTACGGTCCCTACGGCGATTAAGGTAGTATTACGGCCTTATTATTACCCTTAGTATACTTATCGAGGCCGCTAACCGTCGGCTCTATTAGTGTTAGCGTTAGCGTTAGTACTAGCTTAGGCATATATACGCTTACCGTTATATCCTCTACTATAGCCCTTATATCTAGCGCCTAGGAAAGGTCGTTGCCGCTATTCGCATTATACTTACTACCTAGGTTCGCGCTGCCTTTACCTAAATTGTCCTTCTTCGCGTTAACAAATAGGTCCTTATTATCGGCTAAGTTAGAGATATATTCGGGCTTACTAGCCCCGTTATTTATACTATCCGGATCCCTCTTATCCTCCTCCTCCTCTACCGAATATACTCGTTAGCCGAGCTAAGCGCGATCTCGAGCTACTACTATCTTCTTATACGCTAGTAGACATAATAGGGCTATATCGTCGATAAGTATAGGATTAATCTCTTCCCCTTAGATATATTCCCTACCCTCTACCTTTACCCTATCTCGAGCTACTATCTCTTTACGTATAGCCTCTAGCTTTATGCTCTCTTTAAGCTCGTAAGCTACCTCTACCGCCTTAAAATGCCTTATTCTCCTAGTAAACATAATTAGAGCAATGTTAATAGTATAGATCCGCCTTCTAGTCTTACCTTTGCTATGCCCCTTAACTTCGAACGGCTATAGGTTAACTACTATATTACTAGTCGAGAGCGCTAGTTTTAATATAGTCGAGGCTCTAGTCGGTCTACTAAGGTCGGTAATCGTAATATATTCGTAGAAGCTCTACCGCCTTATTAGATTAGCGATATTAGCCTTAGGTACGCGAGAAAGGAGGAATCTAAGGAAGTCCTCTAGCTTAAGGTATACGTCTAGTATAGGCTAAGTAAAGCTATTAAACCCTTAGTGTTCCTAGACTAGTAGAGCTATTATAGCCTTAAACGTCTTCTTCGAGGTATACTACTACTACTCGTAGACGTAAAGGCGGACGTAGAAGAACTTAGGTAGGACACTTCTTAGTACTAGAGCCTTCCCTCTATAACTACCTAGTTTAATCGGTAACGGCGATAGCGATACTATAGTTCCTAGATCGTCCGTAGCCCTTAGTTAACGGCCCGAGATTACTATAGCGCCGGCACTACTAGCCTACGTTACGAAAATCCAAAACGCGAGGCTAGCGAGCGCCTCGCTCGCCTCGCCCGCCTTACGCGCCTCGTATAAAATATATGTCCCCGAGTGCCTCGCTCGCGCCTCGCTCGCGCCTCGCACTTTCCGAGGCGCGAGCGAGGGACTTATCTATCGAATATCTATCTTTTCTAGATATAATATTTATATAGAAGTAAAAAAGGAAGAGATAAATCGAGGAAAACCCTCTATACCGGCACTATATAGTCGATTCGAAAGAGCGTAAGGCTCTTTCTCTTATCTCTTTCCTTTCGTTCGATCGATCGATCGAAAGGTCGCGAGTTCGAGCCCTTCTCTTTTACGACCGAGAAAGAAGAGAGGTAGATGCCGCGCGAGCCCTTCTCTTTTACGACCGAGAAAGAAGAGAGGCAGAAGCCGCGCGAGCCCTTCTCTTTTACGACCGAGAAAGAGAGGTAGATTGCGACGAGAGAGGTAGAAGCCGCGCGAGCCCTTCTCTTTTGCGACGAGAGAGGTAGATTGCGACGAGAGAGGTAGAAGCCGCGCGAGCCCTTCTCTTTTACGACCGAGAAAGAGAGGTAGATTGCGACGAGAGAGGTAGAAGCCGCGCGAGCCCTTCTCTTTTACGACCGAGAAAGAGAGGTAGATTGCGACGAGAGAGGTAGAAGCCGCGCGAGCCCTTCTCTTTTACGACCGAGAAAGAGAGGTAGATTGCGACGAGAGAGGTAGAAGCCGCGCGAGCCCTTCTCTTTTATAACTAAGAAAGAGAGGTAGAAAGAGAGTATAGTTATCCAATATTCCTACCTTTTAAAAAGCGAGAAGGACGCGATATCGAGAGCGAGAAGGACGCGATATCGAGAGCGAGAAGGGCGCGATATCGAGAGAAGCGAGAAGGGCGCGATATCGAGAGAAGCGAGAAGGGCGCGATATCGAGAGAAGCGAGAAGGGCGCGATATCGAGAGCGAGAAGGGCGCGATATCGAGAGCGAGAAGGGCGCGATATCGAGAGCGAGAAGGGCGCGATATCGAGAGAAGCGAGAAGGGCGCGATATCGAGAGAAGCGAGAAGGGCACGATATCGAGAGCGAGAAGAACGTAAGAAGGGCATAGTATCGAGAGTAAAAAAGATATAGAGAAGGGCGTAGAGAAAGTTAAAGGTATAGGAAGAAGAGTAAGAAAAGAGACGAAGTAAGACGCGACTATAAAGTAAACAAAAGGACTTAGAGAAAAAAAAAGAAGAGGTAGAATCCGAAGTTCTCTCGACTCGTACTCGACTCGCGCTCGACTCGCCCGACTCGCTCAACTCGCTTACGCCTTACCTAACTCGCTAGACTCGTATTTTGGATTTTCGTGACGTATTGCTATTATAGATAGATCTTCCTTTCGGTAGCTTTAGAATTTTATGTATTCGGATCTAGACCTTTATATATAACTTCGGTTCGAACCCTTATAATATAAAATTCTAAAGCTACTAAAAGGAAGATCTATCTATAATAGTAATACGTTAAGTATAAGTCGAAGGCGTATATAGCGTAGCTTAGCGTATACGTAGCCTCCGCGTAACCCGAGGGAAATCTATTCCCAATCGGGCGTAGGGTATTAGGTATTAGGTATTAGGCGTTAGGCGTTAGGTATTAGGCGTCGGGCGTCGGGCGTTAGGCGTTAGGCGTTAGGCGGTAAAGCCGGCCAGCCTTAGGTACTAGCCTCTAACAGGTTATTAAGAGAATAATTAATTAAGACATGTTTATGCTCAAAGTCGCGTTGTTAACAATCGCCAAGAACTAAACTTTCGCACCCTCTGCGGTGGGACTGGGAAGTTTGAGAACTGGACAAAGAATCACATAATATCTGATGGAGCATCGGATTTTTTAAAAACAACCGTCCTCTTCGTGCTGTTATTTCCCCTTTTTTTCTTCCCAATACCCGGGCAGGGGGGACAGGACAAGAAAGTATGAAACGATTCCATCCGACATAACTCTCGGAACCTCAGACCAACGCTCCGGAGGAAAAAACACCTCAAACCAACGCCCCCCTCCCATCCCCACTGCCACTCTCCTCCCTCGTCCTACTCAATCCCCTTCCCCTCCCCCCACCAACCACACTCCTCCTCCTCCCAAACCCCCTCCCCTCCTCCTCCCCCACCGCCCGCTGCATCTCCCTTATCGCCGCCAGGTAATGTTCCCTCACCCCCGGCGTCGGCTTCCACGGATTCGGCGCTTTGTCCCATCCATGCGGCACGCCGGGAATCATCTGATACACCACCCGCTTCCCGATCTCGGGTCCCTCGAGGCGCCGACGAAACGTCTCCCCTTCGTCGAGCAGCATGTCCCATTCGCAGGTGTGCAGGATGATGGTTTGCGGGAGGGCGGCGCGGAGGAGGGAGGTGGGGGCCACGCCGGGGCTGAGGTACGGGCTGTCGAGGCTGACGGCCAGGGGAGGGTGCAGGTAGGAGTCGTCGAAGAGGTTGGTGAAGAGGGCGGGGAGTTCTTGGTCGGCGCGGACGCAGGTGGCGCGGCGTTCGGTGCGGGTGCGGGTGTAGTCGAGGGAGGGGTACCAGGGGACGAGGCAGGCGATGTGGATGGGGGCGTGGTGGAGGTTTTGTTCGTGGATGGTCGTGCTCAATTTGTTGGGTTGGCCGGGGATGGGTGGAGGAGGGTCGGAGGGGTTGACGGTCGTGACTGTTGAGTAGCTGGGTGTGGATGGCGCTTGGGCTGTGGAGTGTGTGGTTGGTGAGTCGGGATTCCGGGTGGGTTCTTGTGCTGGGACCGTGGCGGTCGACGAAGATGCCGCCGTGGAAGACTCGTAGGGTTTGTATTGCACTGCTCCTCTTTCGGTGGTGTCCGAACCCGCCTCCTCAGCATCCTCCCGGGCAAAACCGGTTTGCTCGTCGTAAAGCCTCAGAGGCACGGTGAACGCCATGTTGGCGCCGGAAGAGAACCCACTCAAGCAAATCTTCTCTCTGTCAATCCCAAACTCTTTCGCATGGTTGTGCAGCCATATCACCGCATCGACGCCATCCTCCACCGCCGTGGGAAAAGGATGCTCCGGCGCGAGGCGATAGTCCACCGAAACCACCACCGCATTCATGTTGTCCACCACCGTTCGACACCACCTCACATCGTCGTGTGGAGAGCCGAGCGTGAAGCCTCCGCCGTGAAAGTTGATGACCACCGGATAATTCCCCCAACGGCGAGACTTTTCCGTCCGTCTCCTCAAACCCTCCCCCAGCGATCCAATGCTCTTCCGAATCGACTCCCGCCTCCCCAACGGCGCCATCCCCATCCCCTCCTCGACATCCACCACCGCCGTCTCCGGCACAACAGGTCGATCCTTCCACAATCCCTTCTGCGCCTCCCAATCCGCGGGAACATAAAAGTACAGTGTAATCTCCCCTTTCTTGCCGGCCAGCGTACTCGTGAACGTGCGGTGAAAATTGGCCTTCCTCGGTCGAGGCGGCGCGATGCGGTGCAGGAACATTCCGATGGACATCAGGAAGCGCCAGAGACCCGCTTGGAGGACGAGCAGCCATCGGGGGCGATTGTGGACTTTTTGGTAGAATTTCTTGGGGGAGGGTTGGAAGTGGGGGATCTTGGGGAGGTCGGGGATGATGGATGAGGAGCGGTCGGAGGAGGAGGAGGGAGGATCGGAGGAGGTCATTGTTGGGGGAGAGGGTGTGGGCATCCAGGAGGGAGGACGTTGAGGGGGTGGAGTGGAGTGGGAGGAACGGTCGTTGTCGTTGTCGTTGTCGTTGGCGTCGCGTGTTCCGATCACGTTTGGGTTCCCGTCGTCCGCTGTGTCATGCGGGAGTAATAGACAAGAGTTGAGGTCGCTGTCGAGGGGTACAGCGGAAAGGTGAGGGATTTCTCGGCACCTTTCTAGAACATCAGAAGAACCATGTCGGTCGGTGTCTGTATGATAGTTCTAATTGACGGGGGCCGCGTAAACTTCGCGGCAGAATCGAAAACCGCCATCGATGTCATCGCCGCCCGCCGATAAGGGACTCTCCCACCAAATCAACGGCAGCCATCAATATTTGAGCCAGACCTTTGAACGGGCGGATACCTTACCTTATTCTACACATCGTCTGCTTCAGACTTCACTCCCACTCCATCATCCCCCAACAATTCCTCCATCCACTCCTCCATCCACTCCCCTCCTCGAACGCATTCTCCGCTATCACACGCCTAGACTCCTCCACCCCCTCCAGTCGAAACCCCGCCCATCCCCGACTCCTCATCCTCATCACCGTCGCAACCCCCCGTGAGAAAATGCTCGAGGTGGTTCTCGTCCACGACGAGCCCGGAGTCCTGTGAGTGACTCCAGGTCACTCGTGCCGGATTCGTTGTCATCCGTCCGCACGGGGAAGCTAGGCAGGGTGATGTCGAAGATGAATTTCCTGGGACTGCTGGAGTCGAAGGGTAAGGCGGCGAGGGCTGTTCGCCAGGCTCTGAAACAACGATTTCAGGTCGAGGACTTCGTGAGTCTCTCGGCTTGAATGGCCGACGGGTTTGGGGCGCTGGCGAGGCGGATGGTGGCGTGCTCGCGGCAGGATGATGTTGTACTGGAGGAGCGGAGCGGCGTGAACAGTTGGAGGTGAATCTCAGCGCATTCTGGGGTCTTTGCGGAGTCCGCAGAGAGAAGGTCGGACGGGTTGCTTATGGTCTGGGACTGCGAGGTGCGGTTCATGGCGACGAGCTGGACTATTTCGATTTCTTCTACTCGCGGGTGCTAATGCCTCCTGTCCGATCGCGACGTACTTCGATCATGAAGATACTGTACGGAAGTTGATGCCTGGATCTATACTCAATACCCCTGCACTCGAAGCTGCAAGCTCCGCCCATCATCCATTGTTCCAAGCCATATCGACGACTCTTCCACCACAGCCTCGACATGTCCACCATCAAGCCTCTACGGTAAACCAACCAACAAGTCCCTCAACTTAGGAAACACCGGACTTCCCAGCCCCGTAATCGGATCCCAACCCTTCGCACACTTGAACCCATCCGTCTTGCATCCCGGATTACTGCCCACCGTGATCTATCACATACTCGTCAGTCGAACATCTCCCACACGAAAACCCATCAGCACACGCCCACTCACATCGGTGAAAACCTCCGGGTGCTGATACAAAATCTGATTCAAAAACCCAATCCTCTTCTTCCCCGCCACAATCCTCTCATCGTTGATCCTCGTAATCATCGCCGCGAACAACGGCGCCGCCGCCGACGTCCCCCCCGAAACCGTAAACTCCCCCTCGTCACTCACCGTCACGTTCGCGCCCAACATCGCCACGTCCGGGAAGCCGCGGCCGGTGAGATTGTACGTGCCGGGCGGATACTGGGGCGCGTCCGGATTGGAGGAGGAGGAGAGGTAGGCGTCGACCGCGGCGGATTGGTAGGCCGGGCGGGGGAGGACGTTGGAGAAGCCGCCGGAGGACCAGTAATTGTGTTTCTTGTCGTCGATGGCGATGTGGGTGAAGGTGTTGTCGGGGTTGATGGTGACTTGGTGGGCGCCGACGGTGGTGACGTAGGGACATGTGCCTACGCGGCACCGCGGAGAAACACGTTAAAGATCTCGTCGGGAGCGGGAAAGAGAGGGGGAGAGAGAGAGAGAGAGAGAGAGGGAGGGAGGTGCGTGGAGAAAAAGAGACTCACCTGGGAACAGAGGGTTGAACGCCACTTTACTCTTATCCAGTGGATTTACCAGACACGAGATCCGTCCTTTGACGCCTCCGTCGCCCGCCGCGACGACGACCGTCACGCCCATCAACGCCAACTTCATCCACTCCGCACACTGTCGCTGCACGTAATGCGCCGGCAAAGTCGCCTCTTCCAGCGCAAAGGAAATGCTCAGCACATTGGTGATCTTCCGTGTTCCACACTCCCTTGGACCTTGGAAGCCCATGAAAGCGGGATAATGCGGATCGAAGTCCGGATCGTCGCCGCCGTCTTTGTCGCAGTACGACGAGTCCACGGCGTCCAAAAAGTCATTCGCGATACCGCCCACGCCGTTGTACGGCGTTTGCAGGATGGTGAGTCTCTGAGGATGGATGATGGGATACGCCATTTCGACGTCGAGGTTCTCTTCGCCGCTGATGTGTTCGGCGTATGTCTTGGCGCCGTTGACGTATATGGCTTCGGGGGAGGTTGAGGCAGGGATGGAGGGGGCAAAGGTGGTGAAGAAGGCGGAGAGATCGGTCTGGTTAAAGATATCGCCGAAGCCGAAGATGCCAAGGGCGTTGTCGTCGGCCACGCGGCGGTTGGGATTGGGGGATGGGAGGGAGTAGAGCTCTGGGAGGACATGAGTGAGCTCTTGTGGAAACCTCGAGGCTCGTGCAGTGCTGCTTGCTCACCTCGAATGCAGGCTGGCGTCCAGCTCTCGCTACAGTTCGCGCGCTGTGCAGGGTCCAACGGCAGCGAGTCCTTGTAATCCGGCGTGGCGTCCGGTAGAGCTTTGCCATTCTTCGGCGGCGACTCCCTCTTGCGGAGGTCTGACTTGGTCCGATCGGCGGTCAAGAAATGTGCAAACTCGATGTGGTCCTGCAGATGAGATGGGATCACATAGTCCTCATGTTGGAGTCGGGCGACTTTCGTCTCCGGATGCTCGGACCAGTAGTGTGCCGTAGAGAACAGCTCGTCCAGTTGTCCAATCTCTGCATCGAACTCCAGCATAGAGCTTGTGGTCTTGAGATGCATACAATCTGACGAGATGTTCTTCTGGTTCAGCCATTCTTCGATGACGGCCACGGAGTCCTCCGCGGGCGCGAACAAGTCTCGCTGTAGAGCATTTCGGTCAGCGGGATTTCACAACGTTGGTGGATTGACCGCGCACCAGCTGCTTCGCATCCAAGTACTTGCCGAATCGCGCCGAAGTTGGGTCGGAAATGTCATTCAAGATGGCCTCTGCTTCCTGTAGTTTTGGCTGGTGGAAGGTCACAGCGGCTCGAACAATGGCTGAGCCATCGGCCGGTACACGCTTCTCGTGACGGGGGAGTGCCAGCGATATCTGGGCCAAGAAGGCGATGGTGAGCCCGCAGAAGAGCGTCAAACTGGAAAATCTCGTCATGACGGGCTGTGAGGTGCTGTGAGGGAACAGTGTGAATTGATGAGATGTCGGGGCAGGCGTGCGGCTCTTGTAGGCATTGGAGGAATCTCCACTCGGAATGCGCCCATAGCTTCAAGGCCTGTCGACATGGGCTTCCACCATCGAATAACAGCCTCGAAACCCGAGTAGGATTGTGAGAACTCTCTTTCTCTCAAGTAAGATCGTGAGAACCTCTTCTCACCACGTAAAAGATCGTGAGAACTCTCTTTTCACCCACCCTGCTCGATGCGACCATCCACACTCGATAAGGGACGGTCGCGACCGTAAAGAGAAACTGATTCTTGCTTTTGATGCTATGCACGACGAGTATACACGCGTGGTTGGCTATATATAGTCCTTGTTACGATGTCGATCAGGCGAGACCAGCTTTGCCTGGGGAAAAGGCAAGGTATATCTTCGTATCGGCCAGATCAGGCGGTCTGAGGACAGGGGATGCTAGGAATTGCGTGAGGCGATGTGTCGCATTGGCTGAACTGGAAGCACGATTGAACGGCTCCACAGTAAGCTCTCTAAGTAATAATTAAGGTGATTGATTAGTTCACTAACTAGCTATTAACACGAATGAAAGGTGTAATCTTTTCTCTTGCCAAGAAGTTACCTAACTATTGTTACGTGATCTTAGAAATGCAACACACCCCTTTAGCAATAGCAGAAGTCTTTAGTTTCTCTAATGCTAGTATTAATGCATTGCAAGTAGTAATATTATAAGTGTCTGAGTTAGTATTTACCTGCACTAATTATCTAACTCCATATCTAAGGTAAATTGTCCTTATTTAGTTGTTAGTGTACTATTTTTTTGTAACATTTAGTAGTGAATTTTCGATTCCCCTAATAGTTAGGCGGCTCTAGATAGATTATAAGCATTTACAAGCCTTTAGGATTAATTACTAGACTACTAGGTGTGAATACCTGCCTACTATTAGTAACTTACTAATTCCTTAATTGTAGAGTTAGTCTTAGTTTAAGAGAGCTATCTTTGCTCTTAAACCTCTCTCTCTTTTTCTTTCTATACTACTTAATAACTTCTTAATTCGAATTGCGCCCTTAAGCTCCTCTAAGTATTAGATATATAACAAGCTCCTCTAACTATTAGACATAAGCTTTCTTCTATCTTTATAGTACTTAGAACTTCTAAAGAGTTCTTTAAGACTTCCTTGCTACTTAGTATATAGCTTAGGTATATGTCTTATAAGCTTAAACTCTAGGATCTAGACTAACTCCTAATAGGAAATCTTTAAAATGTCTTCTACAGTCGATACTATACGTCGTGCTAGAGGAAATGTTAAGGCTGTTATTACTAGAAATGTTGTTAGAGGCGGATCTAGCTCTAGCTCTAGAGGTAATCCTCCTAAGAAGCTAAACTATCCTAATAAGAAGCCTACTAGCATAAGTTAGGGTAGGTATAAAAACATCTTAGACTAGATCTAGGCTGCTATCTTTAGCAAGCGCAATGCTACGATTTAGGCTAAGAACCTAAAGCTATTCTACAACAACTAGCGTAAACTAGCTAGCAATAGTATAATGCCTACTATTATTGCTATAAGCAAAGGCCTTGGAAAAGGCTTTTAAGGCGTTAGTAATAAGCTTCTCTTCCTAGAGGATAACAGTAACGAGCTTAATGCAGTCTCTAATGCTATAGCTCGTTAGATTCTAAGGCTTCCAACTCCTCTGTCTTTCGATCCTTATACTAGACTAAATCGGATTCCTGCAATCTTTAGATATCTGTTAGAGAGCCGCGAGGATTCTACTTCTTTTCCTAGGGTCCCTTGCAAGGAGGGCTGTAGTACTACTAATAGTACATTCTCTAGCTGCTTTAGGGTAACTAATAGCAATAGAGAGTACCTCTTTAGCGGTTCCTATACTAACTACCTCTACTAGAATTAGCATAACAAGTGCAGGTTCTCTAATACTACTATAAGTCTAGCCCCTCTCGCTCTAGGGCTCGATCTGCAACACTAGCTTCTATTAACAACATGCCGGCTGGAAATCGCATAGTCGAGATTAACTCTAATCGATTTGTTAGTCCCTCTGCTAATCTTTCTTTCTCTTCTAATACTAATGCTACTAGTCGCAATAGCAAGAGTTCTAGACAGCTTATAGCTAACCTTAATATTAGCTTTTCCTTCCGTCGCTCTAATAACCTTTAGAGCTTTATTAGACGAGTTCGTGCTACTCTATAGGAGGTAGAGGAGATCCTAGATACTAAGGAGGCATCTCTAAAGGACTTAGATAAGGACATAGAGGACTCTTAATCTAGAATTTAGGATAACTTAGCAGCAGTTAGGAGAGTAACTAAAAAGCCTAGGAGTCGATTCTTGCTTATTTTCTTGCTTAGAGTTGTAATGTTGCCTCTTAGAGGCTAAAAAGTATTAATTTTAGTATGCTTTTAGAGTTTAGGATTGCGATAGGATACTTTTGGGAGTAATTAGGGAGAGTAGAAGGCACTAGTACTAAAGCCTCCTCCCCTAATCTAAGAGTCTAATGTTTCTAGTTTCCTAGTTTGTCCTACCCTAATAACGAATTCTCTAATAATTTTTAAAGGTGCATAGGCAGACTCTAGGATAATTGCCTTTGCTTCTTTAATAGATCCTTCTAAGTAGTTAATACTAGGACAAAATAAAGGTCGGCTTCTACCAAATTTCTCTTCTAGTATCTAGTATACTATTAATTTCTGCAGCTTCTAAGAAGTTCCTCTACTGCATTTTAAGGAAGTAAGGTTAACTAATTGCCAAATCCGGTTATTGCAGAACTCTAGTACAGTAGGTCTAGAATCCGGGGAAATTTAACCTTACCTCCTGTCTAACTTTACTTCTAACTTAGCTTTCTTAGCCTTAATTGTTCTATAAAGGTCTTATGCTACTAAGGTCTAAGTATCTTAGTAAGTCTATCTGCTAGCATCTCTTTAGTTTAAAGCTATTAAATATTAATCCTTCCTTGCTCGTATTCTTAACGAAGCTAATACTAATAAATGTTAATATAACGAAGTTTAGTATTAAGCTTTCCTGCTTTAGACTATATAATCCTTAGAGTCTGCTTGTTGTTATAGAAGAGTGTTAGTATTCTTTTATTAAGTTGCAGACTAATGTCCTAAAAGAGTCTTTGCTACTAGATTAACTCTAATCTAGCGTGTAAAGCTATAAGAAGTTCGGCTTCTATACTAGATTTTGTTACTATGCTTTGTCTGCATGCTTTCTAATTAAGAAGACCTCCAAATAGTATAAACAGCTATCCTTCTAAGGACTTTCTGCTTGCTATATTATCTCTAAAGGAAGCATCTAACGCTACAAAGAACTTATAGTTGTGCTAGTAAGCTTGAACTTCTTCCTGCTTAGAATTAAAAGCAGAATATTTAAGACAGTACTCCTTTGTCTAAAGCAAGAACTTAATATAATGCTCTAACGCCTTAAAATAATTAGGCGTAGGATTCTAAAGAAATTAAGAAAGGACAGACATAGCCTTTGTAATATTAGGTCGCGTCTGTGTTGCTGCCTAGTTAAGAGATCCTACTCTCTTCTAGTATCCGAGGATTTAACTCTAAGAGGCTTGCACCCCTTTAGGAGCCTTAATCCCCTTAAAATTGTATAGGAGTGGAGACTTAATATAATGTCTAATCTAATTGCCTTCTTTATCTTTAACCCTAATGTTAAATTTAGTAGCAATTTTCTTAAAGTATGCCTGTTAGGAGAGCTAGAGTTTTCCTTAGAGTCGGTCTCTAATTACTTTAATCCTAACAAACTACTTAAGTTAACCCAGATTATTTATATCGTACTTATTATAGAGTCTCTGCTTAAACTCCTAAGCTGCAGCTTTGTCCCTTAGATAGTACAAGAGGATAATGTTATCTATATAGTAGAAAACCAGAATCTTCTAATTATTACTAATATAGAGATAGTCTATATTCTGTATTAGACGAAGTCCAAGCTCTTTAAGGGTTGTACTAAAGTAACTTGCCTAGAGTATTAGAGATTCCTTTAGTCCGTATAGAGCTCTTAATAGCTTAAGTACTTTTCCTTTCTTTTTAAATCCCTCTGGGTACTAAGTATATATTATATATAGCAACTTAGCATTTAGAAAGGCAAGTACTATATCTAGTTACTCTGCTTTGTACCTAAACTTTGCACAGATAGCTATTATTAGTCTAAAGACCTTAGCTGCAAGGGTTAAAGTATATATATTAAGTTCTATAGTCTAGAGATCTCCCCTTCTATAGATCCTTACTTTAAACTTTGCAAGTCTTCCTTATAAGTCTGCCTTATACTTAAAGACCTATGTTAAGGCGAGGGGCTTCTTTAATGTTTGCTAAGCAGCTTCTGTAGCATTAGCTTCTTTAAAAGTCCCTTTTAATATTACTCGAGTCTACTCCTCCTAGTATACTTATATCTATTATCTAGCAAAGCGATGCTTTAGAGCCTGTCTTATATTCTTTAGCTTAGGAGGAAGTTCTAATACTAGAGGTACTTCTTTTCCCTTAAAAGGGTTAGCTGTTTCCTCTAGCTCTTCTAGTTAAGTTAATTTTGCTATAGAGATTAATCGCAGTATTATACTAGAGAAGGAAAAGCTTAACTCTGCTTTAAGTCTTAAGGCATATTTCCTCTTCCGTCTTGCAATCCTGCGTTTCTCTACTCTGCTAAAGGCAATTCTCTAACGCTTGTTTAGTATAGAGACTTAAAACTTGGGTTTAGATTCGCCTTCTAGTTTAGGTAGACTAGATCCTATAGATTATGTTTCTAGTTCTAGTATACTAAGCTCTTTAAGCAGCTCTCTAATAGAGGGGAGGATAATGTCTATATTAATGTCTTCTCCCTAGATAGAGTCCTAAATAGTCTGCTCTAAAGCTCGAGGGTAACTCTTGCTTATTAGAGGAAACTCCTTAAGCTCTCTGTCTAGCTATAGTTCTTAGTTAAGAATCTCCTATTAAGAAGAGTCTAGAAGTTCCTCGATCCTCTCTAGGATAAAAGGTTAACAAGGTCTTAGTACAAAATCCTGCTCTAGGTAATTAGGCTAATACGGTTCTTGTGCTAGGAGTCGCCTTAGTGCGTTTAGCACCCCTTCTTCTTTAAGAGTATTAAGGTTTGGAGGAGTAAGATGTGCCTCCTCCAGTTTATTAAACTAACGGTTAGATGCTAGTTGCTATATATTGCCCTTAGTTAGAGGTACACTAAATTCTTTAATAAGCTCTAGCTCGTTAAGAACAAAGCTAAGATTAATGTCGTATCTAGTGTAGGTATAGTTCTTATTAAAGATAACATCTCTTAACCTAATAATATTAGTTGTCCTAGGTACTCTAAGAACTAACTTCTTTAATAGAACCTAGATTCTGTATATGTTGTAACCCTTAAAGCCGTAGAGATATCTAATGTAAGTTCTTGCTTTTAACTTCTACAGCTTAGGAAGGTCTAGTCGCTTTAATAGATATGCTCTAGATCCAAATCGATATAGTCCTAAATAGTCTAGCTTAAATCTAGTTGCAATCTTAAAGGGCGTCCTGCTAAGATAGTCTGCTCTAGCAGATCTTAGCGTCCTGTTTAGAAGATATGCAGTAGCTACAATAGCCTCTAGCTATAGACTGTATAGAAAACTAGCATAGGACATTAAGACTCTTGCTTGTATTATAATTAGTCCTCCTGCTCTCTCTGCTAGGTCCTGTTCCTAGGTATAAGGTGCTGTAGGCTGCTAGGTAGTGTAATTATTCTTTAGATATACGTCACGAAAATCCAAAACGCGAGGCTAGCGAGCGCCTCGCTCGCCTCGCCCGCCTTACGCGCCTCGCATAAAACATATGTCCCCGAGTGCCTCGCTCGCGCCTCGCTCGCGCCTCGCAAAGTCTAGGAAAACTACTCCTTCTCTACTTATGATATTTACGAAATGCTGTCGCAAAGCCCTTGTTATGCGAGTTTGTTTCCTACAAGTTCGTCGCTCTTTTCTTCTTATTTCACAGCTATAGCTACACGCTGGTTTAGCGTTAAGTTACCGCCGACTTAATATGTGGACGTTTTGCTAGCGACCGCTCTTTAGTAATTCGGCGTTAAGTTACCGTCGACTTACCACATGGACGTTTTGCTAGCGACCGCTCTTTAGTAATTCGGCGTTAAGTTACCGTCGACCTACTACGTGGACGTTTTGCTAGCGACCGCTGTAATTCGAGTTTACTAGCAGTCGCCCACGGCTTAACTACCCGTCGACCTACCACGTGGACGTTTTGCTAGCGACCGCTATAATTCGAGTTTACTAGCAGTCGCCCACGGCTTAACTATAACCGAGCGCTATATAGCGTTTACTCCGCGGTAGGCAACATAACGTCTGCATTAGCTACCTTAGTCGTAGTATCTAGCCGGTTTTGCGTTAACTAGTGTCTATAGGCATAGTCGGATTCACATACTCGTATTAGTGCTATATAGTATCTACTACTTGTCGTCAAACCCGGACAGCTCGATATAAAGCCTTCTTGTCCTCCTTTGGCTTAATGTCCTGAACTCGTCCCAACACGTCCTTTTCTATAGTCCTTTACTAAACGCCTTGTCTCGCTATAGAACGTTCCACCCTTTGTTCCCCCTTTGCTTCGACTTCTCCTATAAAGTGCACTACTATATAAGCTCTTCCGTTAGCCTTCCGATCGCTCGTCGGACCGTCCGCTCTAGAACTACCTACTCGGCAGCATCGGGGTCCATTTAGTCGCCCTATAGGTAGATGCAGTCGTCGTAGCTACGAGAGCGTTAGACAAAGTTAATGTTAGTGGGGCTAATAGTTTACCGTACCTTCCATCCTTACTACTCGATTAAGAAGCGGAATAGCCCTCGCCGCGCCGGCCGTTATGTCTGCTATTGCATCCCGGTTAGTACGTAGTTACATTGTCTTGCTACAACTTACTCTTCGTCCTCCTCCGGTTCCTAAACTTCGTCCTTGTCGTCCTCTACACCGCCTTACTCGTTATGCTCTTAAGTTTCTCCACGCTTATTCGGAGCCTATAGTTTATTACCGCTTAGACTAGCGCGACTATCGAGAGTGTTAGCTCCGGCGCGATTTGGCGCTAGTATGCTTACGTAAACGATGCGTCTACTTCTCTAGCATCCTTCCCTCGTTGCTCTTTATCCGCTATCGGACTACTAGTACTAGTACCGCTTGGCACCGCACGACTGTCGAGGACGTTAGCTCTATTACGACTTAGCGCTAGTGCACTTACGTAAACGATAAGTCCGCCTCTCTAGCATCTTCCCCTCCTCGCTCCTTGCCCGCTATCGGACTACTAGACGCATCCGCTAGGCCTTCGTTACTATCGTCGCTAACCTCGCTCGTGCCGTACGCACTGTCTCTAATTAGCGTTGTATCCTTCGCGGTTACAGGCCTAGTTACGAGCCCGCCTAGGTAGGCGGGCGGGCTGCTTCGTATGCCTCTAGTATTATCTATAGCATTACCCTTATCGTTACTATTATCGTCCGCGTCGGAGTCTATGTCCTCTATAGTCGGCACGCCGTCTATAGTATAGGCGAACTAGCTAATGTTACTAGAAAGGCTGTCTTCGTAGGGTCGAGGAAGCTCCTTACGCACTTTTAATATAACGTACTCTAGAACGGCATCCTATCGCTTCTATATCTAAGAGTCCTATTTACGTAGCTTGAACTTGAAAATTCCATAGAGATGTGCTAGTTTAACAGTAGGGTACCGAACGGTGCTATCTAAATTGCGAGCTATCGTCGGAGTCGACCAGATCGAGTAGAATGCGTGCATATAGGCATATACGCTAATTAGCATAAACGGTGTGACTTTCTTAAAAAGGCCGGCTATATCCGATCGAACGCCGAGACCTTTATCCTAGAAGAACGCGTACCTTACTACGCCGACGACGCCGTCCGACTAGTATCGTTTAGACTTTCCAGTTAGTCGAGTCGGATTAGACGATAGCGGCGACTTACTAGTTCTCCGTTCTTACATTTAAATATTAGCTCTTCTAGCTTTATTTACGCGGCCGCCTACTCGCGTATACGCTCTCCACCACTAGCTTTAACCGGCGTGCCGGGAATTAAGAGCATGTAGGCGCGGACCTATTTCGCAACCTTACCGCGGAACTAGCGGAGTAATTCTCGTATCTGCCTAGTTAGCGTAGTTAGGGTAGGTAGCTATATAGACTTACCGTCCAGATGGCCTCTTCGGACAGTCGCCTCGGAAGCTCGACTTCCTTATCCCGTTTATAGTATTGTTCTCGCGCTTCCTTCCAGTACCGCCTAGCGGAGGTGTTAACCTAATCTTTTATGCATGTAGGACTTACACTTAGACATCCTTTTGCACTAGTAGCGTACATTGCCTATAGCTAAACACACGCATTATAGAAAGCGTTATAAAAAGGTATGCCGGGTGGAGGTGCCTAGTTCTTCTCCCCCTTAGCAGTCTTAGTGAACTAATACTCGAGCTCGCTGTCCCCTTCGCCGGTACTAGCCGAATCGATATCG
>JALRMM010000431.1:0-28759 GCA_026122155.1 Zymoseptoria crescenta
CCGACGGTGTCTAAAACGTCTTGGACCTAAATAGCGAACGCTCTAGCGGAGATCCGCTATCGAAAAGGGAAGAAGAAGGTAATAATACGAGCGGTAGCGACATTATCGATCGTAGAGTATTGTAATAGACTATACATAGACGGAGCGAGGTTAAGAAAGCCGACGTTACGCACCGCGCGACGTTTATATATTGAAATTAGCGCTAAAGTGCCGAAAAGTCTTCTCGAGTTAGGGATAAGTCGTTACTAACTTAAGACGTGTCTACCTTGTCGAAATCCGTATATACGCTCGCGTTAAGGAGAACACGTTCGTAGTTAAGTATATATAACACGAGACGACCGATTAGACTCACTATACGCCTATAGCTTTAGTAGAGATATATACGTTATCGGACGGTACTAAAGTCCTAGTCCAGCGCTACCCGATACGAGGCTATATGTTCGAAACGGCGGTGGCCGAAGCCTCTAAGTATACGACTATATAACAATCGGGGACTCCGATCTAGCGATAAAGAATCCGACTAAGAGACTACTAATATAAAGACTCGCGAGACATTAGATAATGCGGAAATAGGGGATGCTCTCGATATATATATTAATATATAGGCGGAAGGGCTAATAGACTTAGAGGCTTCTATAGCCGGACTCGCCGTAGCGGATACTAGGTACGCCGATACCGACGGAGTAGATCCTCTAGGCCTTTTCGACGATCTACGTAGTTTTCTAAGGCCTAGAGGGACGGACAACGGCGAGGACTACGATATCCGGGACGCGGAGACTAATAAGGGCGTGTTAAGCACTGGAAGCCGATCGAGTAGCCGGACAAGTAGTAGTTAAGGGCGTCTTCGTTCAACCTATAGTATAAGGAATTTAGAGATTAAGACCTTCGAGTAAATAGAGAGCATGCCCGTAGGGACCGGCTAGCATAAGTAAGTCGACTATAGTTATATAATAAGGCCGACGACTAACTACGTATAGACAAAACGATAGTAATAGGAAACCAACGGACCTAAGCGTCGTATTTACTTTGGACTTCGATTTGTGTTTTGCCTATTAGCTTAAGAGGAAGAAGATATCCGGTTTAGTAATTACTCGTCTACTCTAGCACCTATATAGTAGGCTATTATAAGATATTATTAGCTTTAAGACTAACTACTAAGATGCGAGCAATAGGAACGGTAGCTTCGAGGGCGGTAGGCGAATAGAGGACGGAAACCTTTATAATGCCGACAGATCGTTTAATAGGTGGGGTCGCGCGATACAAGTTGTAATATTACCTAGTCGAGCCCGTAATCCGCTTCCTCCTCGGCTACGAAGGCTTTAAAGACGATCTAACGTATATACCCTATTAATTGTTAAACTAGGATAACGACGAGGAGACACTACGGCGGAGGTACTTAGACATAGCGTTAGGAGATTAGTAGTAGGAAACCCAGAAATTAATTAGTATCGAGGGCGCGATAGTAGTACCGATTCTGCTCTCCACTAACGAGACTTAGGTTACGAGCTACTAAGGCGACCTTAAGGCTTACCCGTTATACCTTAGCATCGGAAACCTCTTAGGCGAGGTCCGGAACTCGAATAAACGACTAGGAACTATTATAATAGCACTACTACCGATCGCGAAGGATAGTACGCTAGACGAAATAGTCTAGTTATACTACGAGGCGATGGATTATATCCTAAAGCCGTTAAGAAAGCTCGGAGAGGGCAAAGGCATAGACGTCCGGTATACGGACGGGCTAACCCGGCGCTACTTCCCTCGGATCGCGGTTATATCGATTAACTATAAAGAGCAAGTGCGGGTTATAGGCGTTAACTTAACGAACTATTGTCCACTCTACTAAGTACATCCAGACGAGCGTAAAGACCTGGAGGTCTAGGCACTACCGCGGACAGTAGCTTATACGTAGAAGCTTATATATAACGCACGCGCGGCTTACCGGAAGATGGAGAAGATAGGGATATAGGGTGTTTATAACATCGACTGTTTTGCGTTCGGTTATCCCGGTGTTAACATACACCGTTCCCTAATAGTCGACATCCTACATTAGCTACTTAAGGGCGTACTAATGCACACAATAGGCTAGGTTAGAGACCTGCTCGAGGAACAGATGCCTACGAGACAAACGAAGCGTTTCCGACGGGCTAAGGATACGTTTAAGCGATAGAAGGAGTAGGCAAATGTATAGCTTATCGTCGACTTAATTATTAACAAGCGATTCGTAATAATCCTAGTATATACCGACCTACGCGTCTTTAGCTAGTTTACCGAAGTTAAATAGTAGATAGGGAAGGAACAGAAGAGTCTACTACGCGCGATACTACCGGTGTTTATACCGTTGCTTGAAGAAGTAGGTACGATCGATGCCCTCTAGTTCGTGCGCGCGATAGTGGACTTTATTTCTCTCGCTAGCTATACGAGCTACGACAACGATACCCTCCGATATATGTAGTTAGCCTTATTCCGGATAAACTAATACAAAGAGTGCTTCCGCAAATATAGGGAGACTAAGAAACAGAACCGGGATAGAGAAGACGGCACCTTTAACTTCCCGAAGTTCTACTCTATAGTGTACTACCTAGAGTAGATTATTAACTTCGGCAACGCCCCGGAACTCGTATCTAACTACGGTAAACACAAACATGTTAAGTTTGTAAAGAGGCCCTTCGAGATAACTAATAGGAAGGCCGGGTAGGAGGATTAGGTAATAAACGCCTACGAGCGGATGTTAAATATATAGGTCTAGTTCGACATCGGCTATAGTGCTTATAAGGTAACACTACTTAAGCGAATAGAACAATTAGTCTATACGACCGAGCCTATTAGACCTCGGCCGCCGGAGATTCTATTCGGATAGAGTGCCTCGAAATGCTAAAGAGAACATAGTAATAAGACGTAGACTAAGGTTAGTATAGTTCTAATACACTTCGAGAGGGACATAGCGAGAGACTTTAGGCGCTTACTAGCCGTATTCGTAAGGGAGCAAAGAGGGAACGGAATAAATACTAAAGAGCCTAATGTACTAGAGCTAGATAATGCATAGGCGGACGACTTAATAGTACAGTTCTATAGAGGATTAAGATACTAGAAACGGACCGGTAAGGTCGGCAATAATATAGAAGTACTAGGCGAGGATTACGTTAGGTACGTGCCGAACTAGTAGAACATTAATAGTAACGCGCGATACGACTTCTTATAGGTATATAAGTACCGCGCGCGACCGGACGGGTCCTATAACGGCCTTACCTTTAAAGGGCGGTTACTAGTACAACTTCGCTACGTAGTGTCGATCCGCGACAATACCTAAATACTAGTAGTAATAGATACTACGACAAGGGACGTCGTGTATAGAGGTAGGAGGCGTAAGATATAGAAAGCTCCTATATACTAGGCAGCCTTTGTCGAGCTTTTCGAACCTAAGGATATATATAGTCTTCTAGATCGGATTTACGGTATAACGACAATTAAGCCTCGAAGGAAGGCGGCAACGCGTAGCATCCTCTAAGGGTAGCGGTTCTACTCCTTGCTATCGATATATTATAGTATCCACATAATGCTAGTCGACGAGAATGTACTAGAAGGGGAGAGGTATATTAACAATACCGCCGACTTCGAGTCCTATAACTTCCTATAGGAGACGAACTAGGAGGCTAATATAGCGTCAGATGCGTATAAGCGCAAGAAGCAACGGATTAGGGAAGCGAGGGCGAAAGCACGTAGCAAGCGAACTACAATAGCTAACGAGGAAGTAAACACGACTAGGAAGCGTATAAGGATATATCGGGGTTAAGGGCCTTTCTTAGTCCTGGACTCGTAACTCACCGCTAGATTAACGCTAATTCAAAAGCCTAACACGTGCTAAAAAGATATCCGGCTAAAGTTAAGTATAGCTTATACAAACGTACGGCTTAGCTATAGGTCATTTTTTACTCGATTGTAGCGCGACGCACTAAGTCTTACATTAACCTTAACACTACGACTAACCTCGTACTACTAACCGCCTAGAACTCGCTTAAACCACGTTCACCTCTACCTCTAGTATAGCGTTACTAGGGCAGCTACCGTTCTAATTCCCGGACATATCTAGTAGATAGAGTCTTTACGACGATAGTAAGTTTACGAACTGCCTTCTATAATCACAGCTTCTCTAACACCTCTAGTAAACACCGAAATTATGTTTACAACTTAAGGCGTAGTATATGCCGACTAATACTTAAGTAAGATTAGCGCCTCGAACCGACCTCCTATTTTCGATAGGCTTATTAACGACGATTGCCTCCGCGCCTCCTTCGAATATAACTTTAATATACGTAAGAAGTCCAAGGCGATAGTAAACGTCTACGCGAATGTTATTGCTCTACCCGCTATAATCGGCTAGATCTCTATAAACCGCTTCGATAACGTTAAGACTAGATAGTGTAAGCGGTGCCTACACGGACATAGCCTCTACTTCGAGTACATTATAGCAATAGATAGTGCCGGCATAGAGATGTTCGACGGCGCATATATGAATTGCGTCGTTGTAGGAGTTATAAAGAAGTATAGCCTTAATAAAGGTGCGTCTATTTGAGGAATACAATGCTTTCTATTATTAACCTACTATAGCCCTTAAGCCGCGCGTTAGTATATCCGTTACGGACACTTATTCGATTCGTCTTATACGCCGCTACGTCCGCGTACCTATCGCGGAATATAGTAGTTATAGTAGCGAAGCCGACCTCCGGAGCCTCGTAGCCGACTTAACGGCCTACCTCTATAAACTTACCGACACCTTGAGCCGTAGTAAGCTACTCGAGATTAGGGCTTTAGCGAGAGGTCGTGTCTTTAGCGTCTATAGAACGAAGAATAAGGAAGAGATACCGGATAGTAGTACTAAGTTGTCTACTAGCGAGAATAAGGATAATAATAGCTTCGACGTTAGTAGCGATGCCGGTAATAGTAGCGACGGAGGGGGTAATAACGATAGGGACACCGGTCGCAGTGCCGATAAGGGTAGATAGAATAGCAATAGTAAGAGCAAGGACAGTAGCAAAAAGAGGAAGGTCGGCAAAGGCGACGGTTTATACAATAGTAACGAGTTAGATAAAGAGTTAGACTTCGAGCCTAGCGATAGCGGTAGCGATAGCGACGATAATAATAAAGACGAGGTAGCGAAGTTAGCTCCATTGCACGCGCGTCTAGTAGACTAGGACATAGACATGCTAATATAAGATATAGAGGGCTATGTTGCAGCCGCGAGTAGAGGATAAGGATTTGGACTTGCTACTTTAAGGAGTATAAGGCACGACTAGAGGTTTAGTAGGTAGTATAGCATACGCGTCGACGCCGCCGGCCTAGAGTAGTAATGCGATAGTACGTTAAGACTACGTAATTCTATCCGGTCAACGTTCGGTGTATCTCGTAGTAAGTAGTCGTACTACGAATAACTAGTAGATGTCGTTGGCGTAAATAATAGTTAAGTATATTAACTATAAAGAACAACGCGCGACTCGGTAGTAACTTGATATATATATATTAAGAGCGACCGGCCTCGTAGTTGCCTCGTAGTCGACTTACGCGACTTGCTAGACGTGGCCGACTTACTAGTAACTCGCTAGTAACTTAAGTGCGACTCGCTAGGCTCGTACGCGACTTTATATAGACTATAAAAAACAACGCGCGACTTAGTAGTAACTGATATATATATATATATTGCGAGCGACCGGCCTCGTAGTTGCCTCGTAGTCGACTTACGCGACTTGCTAGACTCGGCTGACTCACTAGTAACTCGCTAGTAACTTAGGTGCGACTCGCTAGGCTCGTACGCGACTTACTAGCCTTGCCCGTGACTCGCAAAATCGCTAGACTCGCGTTTTGGATTTTCGTGACATAGGACTATAGGACGAGTGCGCTTCTAGGAGCCGGGTACTTAGGGGTAGTAGCTAAAGTATAGTTTGCTAGACTATTTCCGCATTTAGTCTAGTAAAGAAGTAATACCGACGACGACTTAGAGGCGATTTTCAAGGGAGTTCTTTAGTTTTAGGAGAGTTTTCCTTTTATCCCTCTTCTTTATTAGGTGCATTCAACATACGAGGCGGGTACAAAACCCTAGAATAGAGCCGGTCGATATTAGTACTATATAATAAGGACGATGCTAGTGCTAGTTCTAGAGGGTTTTCACGTATAAGAGCGTGCATATAGGATATATTAAATTTGTTTCTTTTGCTTTAAGCAGTACGTAGCGGCGCCTTAGGTCGCTAGTCCGTCTCTTATTTAGTATCTAGGTTAGATACTAGCTAGGGGAAGCTTATAGTAGGGAAAGTCGCAGTAGTTACGTATATCTAGTAGTGCTACCTTCGGTGCTAGGTATTCAATAGACTTTATCCTCTATTATCCTACCCTTTTAGCACTTCGAAGGCATAATAGCACATAGTACTTGAATCTACTTCCTTGTTGCCCCCCTATCTACTCTCGCTCGTCCTCTTTTTACATATTTACCTTCTATAGTCCTCTTATACCACACCTCCGGTGCATACTACTGCTATCCGACAGGAGTTTAGAGTCTAAGTATACTCCCCCCTTATAATACTAGTAGATCTCTTTATGTTATAAATTCGTATTAGCTAGACCTTAGTATATAGGAAGTTATTTAAGGATAGCTACGAGTACCTATAGATGCGACTTAATTATATACTATTTACTTATAAGTAGCTACTACTATATAGGAGGTCTGTTTATCGTTGTCGCTATAACCTAAACCCGAACCCTAAGGTCCGGCTAAACGCTAGTCTACTCGAAAGCTATATTAGTATTTACGATTACCTTTAACTAGACCTTAAACAAAGCGTTAAGTCGAAAAGCCTTATTAGGGTTATAAGCTTATAATAGTTTCGTCGAATATCTTATATACGAGATAACTATAGACCGCTAACCTTATACCGACACTAACGCTAGCTTAATCGACGCCTATACTATAGTTATCGCTCTAGCATACCGCCTTATATAACTATATAGAAACTATTAAAGGTAATTCTACCCGTACGCTCGAGCTCCATAATATACTAACCTAGATATAGCAACATTATAGGTAAAGTCTACTAGGCTAAATACATACGTATAACGTATCCCTTCTAAGTAATATACTTCGTCTATACCGCCGGCCTATTCTTCTAGTTTAATAGCAACTACCTAGACAACGTCTTAGCCGCTACTATAGAGTATCGTAAGTAGCTTAGTAGCGAGACGTTCGTCTTCGAGTTCCCTCGTATAAAGGACGGATAGATCGCCTAGGGACTTAAGATCGCTTTATAGGTCGTATACGGTATTACCTAAGATACCTTCTACGCGTACGGCGAGCAAATCTTCGGTATTATGCGGGAGATATAGGACTTTACGGAGCATTAAGAATAAGATCGGAGAAGACTTAACTAGTCTATAAATGCTACTAGGCTTTATCGACAATATATAGCGAATTCCCTACCTAGCACCCTTCCTTGTCCTTACCTATATTACCCGCACTATTTGCTTTACTAGCTTTTTAACTAGCGAAGGACTACGATTTGTACCTTCTCTATCCCTCGTTACGCTTAGCGCCTCGTTCTTAATACTATAGACTTACTAGCCGACGAGACTATAGGCTAACTATATGTAAGATTCTAATAGGGAGAATTTTCCTCCAATCGCTACTAACTTTCCTTAGCACCCGGTAGGGCACCCGCCTATTACGGTAACTATTCCCTCCTCCTGTGGTGGGGAAAGTCGCAGTAGTTACGTGTATCTAGCAGTGCTACCTTCGTCGCTAGGCAGCTAATGGACTTCATCCTCTATTATGCTACCCTTTTAGCACTTCGAAGGCACAACAGCACACAGTACTTGAATCTACCTCCTCGTTGCCCCCCTATCTACCTTCCCTCGTCTTCTTTTTACATGTTTACCTTCTACAGCCCTCTTTTACCACACCTCTAGTGCACACTGCTGCTATCCGACGGGAGTTTGGAGTCTGAGTATACTCCCCCCTTACACTCCTCCGAATAGCTTCTTAATGCCGTATATTATAGCACCCGTACTAACCTTACCCGCCGTCCTACTTAGCTTATTTATAAGACTCCCGGAGTTACCTAATGTTTTTATACTAGGGCGAGTTAGAGAGAAGACATAATCTCTAGCTATATTAAATACATCCCCGACATAAATACTATCGGACCGAACAACCTTCTTTTAGAGATAGAGAGAAAGGTCCGCGAGTTAGGGCAAGGGCCTTAGTTTCTCTACCTTTAGTTCGAACACCTATAGTGCGACTTCGTATTCTAAACCGCTTAGCTTCTATACGAGGCGCTATATAGACCCGTTTATCTTTATCTCTATCCGAACCTAACCGTAGACAAGGTTTATTGTTTACTTATACTACGCTATTAGCGACGACTACTAATATATTTCAAGGCCTTTAAAGCTTACTAGGTCGATAACGACCTCTAGAAACGGGACGGATAGGCTATACGTTACGAGGCAAGTCTCGCTAAACCTTACTAAACATATGTAGTTACTATAGGAGGGTAGTACGTCGAGGATCGGCTAAGGAGAATATTAGAGCTAATTTAGAGCTTATAGGCGACACCTAGCTAGTTCGCTCCGTTAAGACAGTCTTCGTTAGTTATAATACGAAGCGAATATAGCGTTTATTACTCTACTATACCCCTCTTTAACCCCGTCGCCTACGTTACCGTGTTCTATACTCGCTCTACTTCTCTTTTCTTAATAGCTATCCGACTATATTCAACATTAATAACTAAGCTAAGCGTACCTTTAAGATAGATTACGTTAGGATAGCTTAGGTAATAGATCTACTACGCGTATATCTCGAATCGCCTATACTTTGTTACCGTACTAACTAACATATAGTAGCCGATGCCGAAAACCGCCGTACTACTAAACCTCCATATAGCACTAATCGTACGGTATATACTAAACTTCACTTTATACGCCGACGTTAAGGCCGAAAGTATAGATAAAAACAATTCCGGCTATATTGAGTATTATCCAGATGCTCGTAACAAAGGTCCGGCGAACCTTCTCGTATAGCTCGTCGCTATAGAGAGTACTTCTCTAGCACTACCTAGTTTGTCTACGTACTAGAAGAGGACCCTTAGTTAGATATAGTCCAGGCACTTACGACACTTGCTTCTATATAGCCCGGTCGTACGCTTTGCCTTTACCTCTACCCGCATTAATCCGATAGTTAAGTAAGTAGCTACGATATTGAATGTTACCTTAGACTTGCACCTAACAACCTAATAGCTATACGAAGCTTGTCTAGCATAGGTCCTTCCTACCTTTCAAGGACTAGTAGTTACTAAGACGGTATAATAGACTAGCGGCATTGCACCCCTTACGAATACTAACTGGCGATAGGAGGCTATATATTAATATTAGTAGATAAGTATCTCCGGCCACTCCGATATACGCAATTACTATGCCTTTGTCGCTGTATCCTCTACTATCTTTAGGTTACGCACCTATACGTCGTATCGAGCACCTTCCTAAGTTATTAGATATATTATTACCTACCGTAACAATACCTTCTATGCTCGCGCCGACGGACTTCTATACTAGCTACTAGTTATAGCAAAGGTATACTTTAGCGACTGCCTATTCTTTATATACCTACTAGAAGAGAATCTGAATAGAGACGGAGTAGGACTAGTTGTCGTTTATATAATACTAGCTCTTGGATACGATTTCTATCTCTACCTATACCCCGCTTATAAGGTACGTTTATTATCTACGACGGACGACGCCGTTTGCTTAATAACTATAGTAAAGTCTCTATTCAAGCGACAATATAGAATCGATAATAACTACGGCGAGCGCTACGGATAATTAAAACAAGCTCTATATAGACTTAGCTACTAAAGAGCATAGAGTAGAGACATAGAAGGGTTTACTAGAGATATTAAGGGCTTGTAGCGGATAGAAAGGATCTTCTACCCGTTAAGGAGCTACTTAACTATAGCCGAACGTCGCGTAGGAGGGTTTACCGGAGATATTAAGGGCTCGTAGCGGACAGAAAGGATTTTCTACCCGTTAAGAAGCTGCTTAACTACGGCCGAGAGCGAACGACGGAAGAGGTCTACGCTATTAATAGTTAGTATAATTATATTTCTTCCGTTAATATAGCGCCTAGCTAGGTACTTACTACGATATAAGTTATAAACTCGAGCTCTCCTTGTTACTCTAACATAGTATATATATATATATATACATCTTGCGCTCGTATCCTACTCTAATAAGGTCGATTTACGTAATAGCTACGAAGGTAGACCTATACTATCGCGATAGTCCTTATATCGAGGGTTAGTGTACGCGCGACTATAAAGTTCGACGCGCGAATGTAAATAAGCGTCCCTATCTTTTACTCGTCGCCTTATACCTTAACTCGGCATACTATCTATTCTCTAACTAATGCCTATCTAGCTACCGACTCAAGCTTACCGTACCCGTTTAGATTACGTATCCAAGTCTATTAATATATCCGCGCCCGTATTAGTAGAGGCTAACGAATCGATAGGACTTCACGACTTCTAAGATAGTATAGAAAAGGCCTCGGTTAGGTTCCTCGACGGAATTGCCGGCGAGCTCGTCCTTAGCATTACTAGGAAGCTTGTCCTCGTAGGGTATATCGGACTTATTATCGTAGTCTCGAGCTAAGCTACTAGGCATAGCTATAAAGAGACCCGGCGTAACCTCGAAGAGACCCGGCGTAGCATTAAACAAGTTCGTAGTAGCATTAAAAAGTCTGCCGTGAAACCCACGGCAAGTTTATTAACGCGACTGCAATTAACTACTAAATCTTAGTCCCGAGCAAGTTCGTCCTCGAAACTATAGACGTCGACATAGTCGTAAGAGCCGGAATAAGGGCCTGAACGAGACTTCGTAGACGAAGATTTCACGAGACAACCTAGTAGGGTAAGACGGCTCTCCTTAATGGTATACTTTATCGACGCTAACGGGCACTCCCTTAGCTCCAACCCGCACCTAGTAACAAGTCGTCTTAGATAGAGCCGCCGTAAAAGAAGCTAAGGACGTAGTAGCTAGTTAAAGATAAAGGCGCGGTCGAACTCGAGCTAAGCGATAGTTTCAATTAGATAAAGACGCTACGGAACAAGTCTCTCTAGACTCCCCTAACCGAATATACAAGGTGTTTTAAGGACGCTAACCGGCTCTTATAGGTCTACTCGTACACTAGAGGTAACAAATACCCTAGCGTTAACCTAATAGGCATATAGAGATAGGTTAACGTAACTATAAAGATATGTTAGAGGATTACGCGAGAGAGATATAAGAAGCAACATCGTAGCGGCCGAGGCCCGGTAAAACTACCCGGCGAGGCCTTATAGGCAGTATACTAACCTTAACGATAGGATCGACCTCGCTAATATTATAGATACGTCAACGCCTCCGATTATACTATAACACGAATAGAGGACACGTTAGGACCTTTATAAAGCAATACTACCGTCCCCTAAGTAAAGTTAATACTAGCGACCCTAAGGTAGTAGTATAGATAAAGCAGTAGATCGAGAAGGGGGAGGTTGCCTTTGAATATAAGGACAGCGTTTATATAAGTTATGCGGCGTAAATAGGTTTATACTTAGCTAACTATATAGTCCAAACGCTACTAGTTAGACGGCGTGGTCCGGGCGGTTCGATATACCTTCTACGGGGTTAATAGGCTTGGAATTAACCTAGTTACCGCCTTATACTTCGATAACGTTAATAGGTTCTTACTTATATACATATGCGTAACTATGTATACGGTATTAAACAACTGGTCGGCACCGGCTAATTAATAATTGCGAAGCGGTTAGATCGTGTTCGTAATAGTAGATAGTATATACATTAACTCTATCTTCTAGACTAAATACAACGAGTAGCGCGGATAGATTCTAGAGCGCGTTCGGCCGATTTTAAAGTACGTAACCGAAGCGGTATATAGAGACATACCGCTACCGTTTATAGAAGGCTTCGTAAGTAATATCGACAAGTACGCCGGAAATCTAGAGGGTATCCCGGGTAAGGACGACTTTATAGCTAACGACGAAGATATAAAGGCAAGTAAAGAGGAGGAATACGAAGAGAAGGAAGAAGTAAAAAAGTAAGAGGAGGAGGAAGAGCAAAAGGATAAGAATAAGGAAGTAGCGGATAGTCTGCCTAATAGGTAGGCTAAGGACAATATTAGTCTAGGAGACGGAGCGGCGTATAATACTAACGGTAAGGATATACTTATACTAACAAAGTTATTTTTAGACTCGAGAGATAGCGGATATAGCGGACTAAGCAATAATAAGTGCGGCTATTAGACCCTGTTAACGTAGCTTTATGCTAACTAATTAATTATAGGCAACAACATAAAGAGGGTTTGTCGAGGTACGTATTGTCTACTATACTAACGAATATAGTAGAGCTAATATAGGATCTAGACGTTAGTCTATACCTAAGGAGGACAGGGAGGAGAGGAATAGTAGTATAGCGGATAGCGATAAAGAGGACGAGGATATATAGAACGGTAATAGGTGCGTTAATACTAAAGACTACGCTCCGGCTAACGCTAATAGAGAACGCTATAGTAGAGGTAGTAAGCGAGGAGAAAGCCTACTCTCGGATATACTAGACGATAAGGACAAGTATACTATACGATCTATACGACCGTACATAGGACTAACGCAAGATAATAGTTACGCTCTGGAGGCGATTCTTAACTTTAAGAAGATAAATAAGAAATCTATGCCGCGGGCCGAACTAGAGGCTCTTCTTAATAGGGAGATTAGTCCGATTACCGATAAGATTAAGTAGTAGTACACTATCGAGAAGACGAATAAGGTAGGAGAGTAGCATATAGTCGGGGACAAGAAGATAATTTTCTTATACGAATAGCATAAGAAGATTAATATAAAGGTATTTAAGTTAGGAACGGATCGACTAACTAAGAGACTCGTAGTGAAAAGGATGTCGTTCGATTTTAGTAAGAAGGACTAGAAGGCTATAGCACAATATCTATGTTTCTACAAGATTGTTCGCTATCTACCTATATATAATAGACGATACTAAAAGCAAAGGTTATACGTCTATCGCGGATATAATCGTATATAGAACTACGCGGTCGTAGATAGTAATCTTGATTATAGCGACAAGATAACTCCAACGGACCTTAGATAGAAGTGTCTACACTCCGGACTTAGCTTTTGCTATAGAAGTATAGCTCGATTCGAGCTCGATTTAGGCTCGATTTAGGCTCGACTTAGGCTCGATTAAAAGATTGCTAGAGCTACTAATGCGCTCGAATTAAGCTCTAATAAGCTCGATTCGAGCTCGATCCGAGCTCGGTCAGAACTAGAATAGCTATACACGCCTACTTTTATTCAAAGTATAGCTTTTAGAGGGAATAGATCGTTCGGTAGATATGTCGATAGTATAAAAGATATATCGTTTATAGAGAAGAGAATTACTAGCGTATACGCATTTCCTAGAACCTACTATAGAGGCGCGATTCGATTGTCGACTAGCGGGGATACGATTTCTATAATATCTACGATTTAATCGTACCGATTGCGCTTTCCCTTTTCGTAACGTAACGCCTTAGACTAGTGTCCTTACTAGGGTCTAGGGAACAAGTTCTTGCGTATAGTGTTATATCTACCGCCTTATACGCACTACTTTATCTAGATATTAAGATCCATATTAAGAATCTTCTATTTATAGTATATACACTCTCTAGTCTCCGCCTTACCTATCTTCTTCTTATACCTCGATAAGCTATATATAATATAGTCGAAGTACTATAGATCGCCGATCTATACTAGTAAGCTAACTCTAGTAAGCGGTCTATAGTAGTAGTAGAAGTCCTTACGCTCGCGACTAACTTATTCGTAGTTAAAGTTAACTTGCGTTGTCTCGTATCTACTTCTATAGATACACTACTTCTACTCTAAGCTTAAGTTGTAGTTAAGCGTACGGGTATTATACTACGTATAGAAGAATGCGCCTAGTATAGTATTGCGAGCTCGAGCCCTATATTTAGAGCAACTAGTACACTCGAAGAACACTGGAAGCGAAGTATTATAAGATAGATTGCCTATTTCGGCGTATCCTCCTCCTACTAAGGCTAGTTAATATCTGTCGCATTTATTATATCTACCTCTTCTTAAGACGGTATAAAGCTCTTACTACTACCATAGTATCTACCTCGATATCCGCTACGATTTACGCGACCTTCTACTACCTCTTCTACTACTTAACGCTCTCGCTAGGCTATACGCTCCGTATTGCTCTACGTACACTAGTCTACGAAGAAGTTGCTACGAGTAATACTACTACGAGTGCCTAAACCGGTATTTATACGAGAACAACTAGGGCATTACTAACTACTGTCTTTTAACTCTTTTCTTCCTTTTTGCTTACCCGTTATAACAACTACGCTTTATAGATACTAGATGCTAGATACTAGATACTAGATACTAGATGCTAGATGCTAGATGCTAGATGCTAGATGCTAGATGCTAGATGCTAAATGCTAGATACTAGATGCTAGACTGCCTCCTCTTTAGGCGCTTTACTTTCGAGTCCTTTATCCAGCTTACGTTACTTCGTAACGTAATGCGTAATGTTGAAAATTGCCGGATTCGACATCACTTCCTTCTTACTACTACTACTACTACCTTCCTTCTACTAGCACTACTTCCTTCCTATCTATATATAGGGGCTAGCTAGACTCTATAGCGGAGCGCCTAAGGAATATTCGTAGGAAAGTTACATATCCGTGTTACTAGAAGCCTATGTTAGCTAAAATACCAAAACACCTAACCCACCGGCTATGTTAGTATATAGCCTTGGTTGTGTAGTTTTTTATAACGATTTAGATGCACTAGTTCTTAGAACTATACGTGTAGAAAGCATAGAACGATAAATTACAGACACCTATGTTAAAAAGATTATTACATTTGAGCTTAAACAGCACCTATAACCGCTATTTACTATGGAACAACCATACTACCAATCTACTAACAAATTGCACGGGCTACCTCGCTAGAAGACGCTCTATCTATCGTAATTTCAAGCTTGTCTATACGGCGTTAGGAAGTAGTTATTCCAACCCTCGATCGATACACTAAAATCGCCTACCAAAATTCGACTAAGTAGCTAAGTCGATAACCCATTATCCCAAAAACGCGATCGAAGACTTTCTATTATTATATAAACTTAGTAATAACAGAAAGTCTCAAGTCCTGTTGCTAGGATGTTACTAAAATATAGATAGATAGCCGAGTAGGGGTTAGTGGAGCGGCGACGGTAATATTCTTTAGAAAGGTTCCTCGATTACTCGGTAGTACCCGTCGGTAGTAGTGCCCGTCGGTAGTAGTACCCGTCGGTAGTAGTGCCTATTGGTAGTAGTGCTAGTCGGTAGTAGTACTAGTTAGTAGTAGTGCTAGTCGGTAGTAGTGCTAGTTAGTAGTAGTGCTAGTTGGAAGTTTGACTTACTATTGGTCGAAAGGAAGAGTCTAGTCTAGGTCGTTCACGTTTCTTATCGGGCCGTAACTTTCTATTATTACATAAATCGTGTAATAATAGAAAGTCTCCGCCTAGCGTAGGCGGGATACTTCCTACATTTACCTATAGTAAATAACAAACTTCGCTGCCCTACTGTTTCTTCTTTCCTTAGGCTCGTTTAGACTCTTTAGTTTACAAATAGCCCTCCACTTCTACTTCCACTTCCTCTTCCTCTAATCTACCTCCTACCTTCTACATCCTACTAGAACTACTCGAGCGCACGTATAGCGTATATAACACTCGATATAGTAGACACCTCTAGTATAGCGAAGTCCGCTAAGTAGCGGCGTAAGGATAAGCGAGATACTAGAGCGGACACTAGTCGAGTAGAAGCTAGTCTATCTAAGAGCAAGAAGGGCAAGAAGAGCGCGGCTAAGGGTAAGAAGAAAGGGAAGAACATTCTACTACCTATAGTAAGGATCCCAGGTCGGCTAGCAATTAGTCGCGCAGTACTATAATAGAGGTTTCTAGAAGACAAGCTAGTACTACTAGCGAAGGATGCACCGGCCGCGGAGTGGACAAAACACTTCGAGGATTGTTGCGTAGAGATTAAGGATATAACGCTAGAGTAGATTTAGATGCTAGTGTATAATGCCGGAAATAGTATATATACCGTTCTATTCCAGAAGCGCATCGTGCGTATGGGACTCGAGGTTATGCTAGACTTGCTCTATCCAGACAAAGGATATTAGCCGACTAATTTCCAAGTCGACATATTGTATACAGCTGTTCCTATCCCTAACTATAGGTACTTGCTAATCTTCTATAGGTACACCCTTATCTTCTCTAAGAAGGACGTCCTTACGCTAGCCGGCACGAGTACGGGTAAGAGTCTGCTTTATTAAGCCTACTACTTCCTTACGGGCATAATGGTCTTTCAAGCTATCCCTCTTAATCGTATTAGCGAAGAACAGAAAGCCGATATCGAGCACACGATGCTTAATGCCGAATTAGACCTCGTCTAGTGTATGCTTATTATAGCCGAGACGAAGAAGCTTAATCTTAAGCTATATAGCAAACTACGCACCGGCAAATACGGCCTAGTCGCTACTAGCCCTAAGTAGATAGCGACTAAGGAGTTTTAGGAGTTCGTAAAGGAGATAGGCGACAGTATCGGCATGTTCGCTCTCGATAAGTGCTATTTGATCGATAAATGGGGCAAGAACTTCCGTAAAGAGTTCTTATAGGTGTATATCCAGCGTAGTTTAGTCCTATAGGACACGGTCTGGCTCGGTGCATCTACGAATTGCTCTATAGATACGCGCGAGACTATCTTAACAAATAGCGGCTTCCGTAAGGTCGGTAACTAGGCCTTTATAACTAAGGTTATTTAGGCTAGCATTAACCGCACCGACATTAGCTATATCCTTAAGCCGATTCCCAAGGACAAGCTCGGCAACTATAACATGCTGTACTTCGAGCTGAAGCATGTAGTCGATCTAGTATCTAATATAGTAACGCCGGAGAATATCGAGAAGACGCTAAACTTCGAGGATAGGCGTACTTATATCGAGAACATAACGGCTATCTTACGCGCTTAGCTTATCGATCTTACTAAGGATAACGCTGCTAGAGTCGCTAGGTATTATTCGGGTAGAGGCGGTCGGTTCGATATATTTAATGTCGTTAACTTCTATACTACGTAGGGGCCGCCCTTTAATTAGAACTTGCGATACAACGAGTATAAGAAGCCCGACTCGATAATCCGCATTATAAATAGCACACTATCTTTGTCTTACGGCTACAATGTCGGTAACATTAAGTTAGTTGTCCTATAGAAGATGCTAATCTCTAAGGACTTTGACAATATGTATTAGAAAGCCGGTCGCTATGTGCGTACACTTAGGCTACGTGGAAACTTTATCTAGTTCTATCCGTAGTAGCTTAACAACATGTAGCGCCGCGTGCTAGAAGGATCTAATTATAACTCGGTCGTGCCGCGAGATAGTCGGCGTGTTAATGCTCCGTATACTATAGAGCCTACCTAATCGCTTCTATACGCTACGACCCGACTAAGTAGTCTACGCAACACTACGATTCCGGGTAAGGATGTCGATAGAGATCCGGATTAGTAGGGTAGCGAGGGTAGTTAAGACCTCGACGTAGATAATAAGTATTAGAAGAAGGACTAGACTAAGTAGGAAATCGAATAGCGTAACAATGCGCTAAAGATTATTCGATCTGCTCTAAATAGCTAGTATCTACCGAAGATAAGCTGCTTCCGTAAGGTCTCCTATATCTACTATAAGGAACATATAAAGATGTACGAATCTCTACCTATCGACTTCGCTCTATGCTATAGCATATACAACCTCGACTTGTTAGAACTAACCGAGTTAGACAAGCAACTACTAGTCGTACCTAAGCCCAAGACCGCTCCACGCGCTAGTACTAAATAGGCAGTCTTTATACTAAAACTAAAGTAGATCTTCGTAGACTTCTATTGCACGTCGTTCCTATACCATAACTTATACGACTTTACTAACTTAATAGCACCTCTACTATATAGCTTAATTATCGAGGACGAGTACGTGTAGGAGCTCTATAGCTATATCTATTATGCTTCTCTCGAGGATATAGAAGATAACGAGGAGGAGCTATCGGTCGAGGATATTAAGGAGGTCGCACCGGAGTTCACGAAGTGGCATATAGATAGTAGTGCTAAGCGTAGAGCCGAGATTAATCTAGGATTGCTAGCTAAAGAGATAACTAAGGTCGCTCCGGAGGTATATCTCTAATACTAGGCTCTTCTCGAAGACAACGCGCGTAAGCGAGAAGCTGTAAAGGCGAAGAAGGCAGTAGATAAACAACAGCGAGCTAACCCTACTCCGAGATCGTCGTAGCCGTAGACGATAGTTCAATAGCGCTAAGGTAGTTTAACTGCTCGTATAGGAAATTTAGTAATGGAGGCAACGCTCCTTCGATAGGTATTAACTAACACAGCTAGAGATAATAGTAAGAAGGATTTCGACGCTAGAGGCCGTAGCCGTAGCCGTAGTAGAAGTAGAGGTCGACCGAGGGGTAAAGGCCGTAGCCGTAGCCGTAGTAGAGTATTAGGATCTAGAGGTCGCGGAACAAATAACACTAATCTTGTCCCGACTGCTAGCCTTACACCTACTACTACTAGCACTCGTTCCGCTCCTCCTACTAGCCTTACGATTAATACCGGCCTCGCTTCTAGAAACACCGGTAGAAACAGCGCTACTAATAAGCGCTCGGCTAATATATTAGGTAATCTGGATCCAGAACAATAGACTAAGCTTCCTTATCTTTAAGATAAGATAATAGTTTCCCCGGGTTTAATGCCCACACCGTCTACTAGCACGGCTACTACTAACATGCGCGAAGCTAATAATACCGTCCGTCGAAGTAGCGGCCGTAAACGTACGCTATTACGTAAAGTCTAGGAAGCTAGGGGTGTAGAAGAGGAGTTTGGTAATATAGACGACTTTGTCGGCTTGGAGGTAGAAGAGAGTCTAGTGCGTCCTCGTCGTAGTTGTCGTAGTAATTAAAGGAATTAAGGTAGGTTAATATCGTCTTAGTCGGTCGCGATACCTCTCGTATACTATTATAGTCGCGCTTCGTTAGACCGGCGAGATCGAGAATCGTAATAAAGGATGTCTAGTGTATCTAGCTAATGTAGCTAATGCTCTCGTCTATCTCTTAATGTTCTATCGTGTAACTACTCTATTGTCTTTATCTAATGCCCTTCTTCGACCGTCCGCGCTTAAGTGCATCTACTATCGATCGCCCTTCTATGCTAAATTTAGTATACCGTACGTAATGTATATATATATGTATGCATAAAAGGTTGTCTAATAGGAAGGTAGTAGAGTCTACCCTTACGCGTTTTCAACGTTACGCCTACCTCTATTATAACCGTAGTTTCTTCGATAAGATGCAACACGAACTCCTTGCTGCTACAAAGACTTGTATAAGCAATTAACTTTCTGTTATTACGACTTTCTATTATTACGCTGGATTTCTGTTATTACGCTGGACTTTCTGTTATTATACTGGACTTTTACGCTAGACTTTTACGCTGGACTTTTACGCTAGACTTTCTATTATTACGCGATGCAGTTCGCTAAGTTCGCCCTAGACCTAATAGTATTATAGAAGAGAAGGCTTTTAGAAGAGAAGGCTACTATAGCGGAGACTTTATATCCTATCGCAACCCGACAAATCTACCTATGTGTATAGCTTCCTATTATAGATATAGTAGGCATAACGCTTTATATTTGTTATCTTCGCTATATCCTCTGTATACCGCCGATATATCGCAAAGCCTATCTCCTTATAGCGAGCGCATCGCGGAGCGATTACCCTATCCTTAGTTTCCTCGATCCGAGTAACATAGACTAGAGATTTCTTATAAGCATCCTTTGTACGATCCTATGTCTAGAAGAATGTTAATGTTAGCTTTATACTCGACGAAATTAGACTTAACAAAAGAGCCGGAAAGGAGAGGGATTAAACACACCGCCGGCGCAACGGAAAGCCTATAATATACCTACTTAGTAGTGTTCTACGGCTAGTATAGAGTAGTGCCTTTATTACGGCTGCTAGCCTTTAGACTACGCTTACTTAGAGTTGTCGGAGCCGGAGCGATATCTTCTTCTTCCTCCTCTTTGTTCTTATCTAAGGGTATAACAAATTCGAATAGGTCGGAGGGTAGTAGTAGTAGTAAGCTACGGTAGCGTAGAGCTAAACGGCGTAGGGCAGGAAGACAACTAGAGGTCGGAGTAGGAGCTCTTAGTGCTAGTGCTAGCGCTAGTACTAGTGCTAGTAAGGGCGAAGGCAGAGAAGGGCGCTAAGTAGGGGCAGTAGTACGCGGTTCTTCTTGGTCGGCATATATAGCGACGTTATCTAGTAACGTATCTAGGTCGACCTCTTCGAAGGGGAGGGAAGGGCGCGACATCTTAGTATTAGTAATAGGGGCAAGGGTAAGCTTGTAAGGAAGAAGAGAAGAAGAGGCGGACGCAGATCGATATATACTACCGTAGCGACTCTATCGTATTGTCGAAAGCGTATACTATTATCGAAAGCATATACTATTATCAAAAGCGTATGCTATTGTCGAAAGCGCATAACATTGTCGACAACTAGACGGTATATAGAGCGATCGCTATTAAATCTTCGTATTGTCGAGGAGCATTACTAAATCTAGACTAGGAAATTAATACGATAATACGCTAATCAATTCCGTAATACGCGAAATTAGCGTATTACGGAATTGATTTCCAGCATTACCTACTGGACTATTAGCGGCTGCATCGATATTACCTACTAGACTATTAGCAGCTACATCGATATTACCTACTAGGCTATTAGCGGCTACATCGATATCGCCTACTACGTATTGGAGATGTCCTATTACTTATAATCCGAACGGCTACTACTATAGCATAGAGGAGCGGCGAAGGGCCTCGAATTGTCGATTGCCGCTATTAGATCCGACTGCTTATTAGCTTATTAAATACCTGCAACAAATACATAGTTACCTAACTAACTGCCTCGGACCTTACCGTTGCCGCCGCTAGGTAAAAGGGGCTCGAACCGACGACTACTATAGCTACTAGCGCCCTTTGCTAATATCTACCTTTATATACTATTGCTTTTTAACGCGGGCATGTAATTGTTAACTAGCTAGCGCCTAGAAGACGGCATAGCTTAATAGTAATACGTATAAATAAATGCCCGTTTATCGTATCGATATACCTTATTTACCTTGGGACGGGTAAATAGCTATGTTCTTGGGATTAGTATTAGCCTAAATAATCCGGCCTCGCTTCTATGTTTTATGGGTTTGGTGTTAGCCTAAATAATCCGGCCTCGCCTTAGGGAATTTTTTGCTTAAAACAAGCTCGAATAATAGCTACGCTACTTTATTGCGGCGGTAGGCAACCTTTGCTTGTTATAGGTAAATAGGGGAGGCTCTCGGACGCGACTAAACATCTATTAGCAGGATCTATTTACTTACTTCGCTCTTAACTAAGTTAGAACTTATTTTCCGCTATCTACTTAGGACCTAGCCCGCTAGCTTTACCCCTATAAAGGGCTAGCTATAGCTGCTTCCGCTAGTCTAGTACTACTTCTCTCTAGCCTATTAATCCGCTCTAGTCCGCTCCTTTTATTGCGCAATACTCGTAGTACTAGAACTCCCCGGGGAAATTGTTAACTAAGCCGCCCTTAATCCGGTTCGACCGGAAATGTATGCTGGAACTTAGTAAAAGGGACATGTGCATTCGTGCGCTAACTATTACACTAGTTACGAGAAAGCAAACCTTCGGGTTTCTACAACCTACTCTAAAGGTAGGGGAGTCTTTTACTCTATTACTAGCCGTCGGACTTTATCGTTTTGCTCTATTACTAGCTATATTTATAGGAGGATACCGGACTTAATCGAAATTATAGAAGGATAGCGGACTTAGCTGAATTTATAGAAAAATAGCGGGATTGTAGAAGGACAAGACACTATAAGAGGACGATTAGCATAACAACGAACTACTTCTTCTACTATCTACTCGCACCTATAGCCGCCGAAGCGGTAGCGGGCATACTTCCTAACGCTAAACTCCCTATTAAAACGAACACTACTAGCCGCTATATATACTTTGCATAGGGTAGGCCCCCTAATACGCTCCCACCTAATATACCGAGCATACCTCTCCGCACGATCTTCTCTAAACGTAGTCTCTTCTCTCCTCGCGACGTACGAGCGCCGGCGTAAGTTTATATCTAATAGGACCTGGCCGACCGCATTAGTATAGCTGCTATAGTATGCACTATTAATCGTTAGCACATGTAGCTTAGTAGCTCTACTCCTAACCGGCCGACTAGTCCGTCCTCCTCCTCGTTCTTCTCCTCCTTGTCCTTCTCCTCTTATTATTATTATTATTAGCGCTACGGCTATTATTGCCGGTATAGTAGTAGTAGCGGCGGAAGGGCTAAACTCGATTAGCAACACTCTAGGAAGCTATGTCTAAGTTCGGCAACAATTTATAGAAGGTAGCTCGGTAGTAATGCCGACTAACTAAGCTCGCGCTCTAGCGAGAAAGAGGGAGAGAGAGAGGGCGCCGGAGAAAAGAAAAGAGGCCCACCGGCCTCGTTATCGTTATCGTCGTCGTCGAGTAGCGCCTAAGCCTACTACTACTATAGTAAAGGCGGAGGTAGTAGTAGTAGCTACTACTACTACTATTGCGGTAGGGTAGTAATAGTACGGTCGCGTAGCGCGGAGCGACCGGAGAAGAAGATAGTGCTCTTAATATAGTATTAGCTATTAGCCGGCTAAACTCCGATGTTAAAGAAGCTCTATACCGAAGTATTACGCTACCGAAGCGATACGCTAAAGCCTAAGCACGATATAGTAGAGGCGGCGGCGGCGGCTATAATAATAATAATTAAAGAAAAGAAAAGAAGAAACGGCTAGATAGGAGGAGCGACGTGTAGTAGTGTAGTAGTAGTAGTGCTACTACTGCTATTGTTTATTCTGTTGCTAATCGAAGAGAAACTAACATAGCATTAAACGGAAGATATAAGTTGTCTAGACCCTAAACACTTCACTTCCTTATTATTGTCGGGTTTCGGCGACAATAATGTAAAGGTAATAACAACAACGAGTAAACATTAGGACTTCACTCCTTGTTATTACATAATTTGTATAATAACAAGAAGTCTAATCCTAACCGAACCTTATATAGCTTCAGATTATCCTTATGGGTCTACTAATATAGTAATATGGAAAGGGAGTTTCGATATTAACGATTTTCATTCGTATAGACTACTAGCACGAACTTCAAGCTTCTTAATTAACTAGAAAGTTATTAATCGACTACAAGCTTTTTAAATTACGCTACTTTAAACTACGCTACTTTAAACTACGCTACTTCAAACTACGCTGCTTTAAACTACGCTGCTTTAAACTACGCTGCTTCAAACTACGCTAATTTAACTACGCTGCTTTCTATCGCTTTAGTCTATACCGGCGAGATCTAGAGTCTCTACGTTAGCTACGACGAACTAAAGGAGGGTTGGGAAGTGCTCCTCGTTATCTATATTATCCCTCGTCTCTCTTGCATTAGCGCTATTAAGCCCGTCTATGCCCTCGATAGCAGTGTCGGAAGTGTTGCGAGTCTGTCGATTATACTTGGCCTTGTTCGTAGCATTAGCTACCTTTACTACATAGGGAACCGCTAGATGTCTAATCGCGTAGATGTCGTCTAATAGACTACGAGGATAAGTATCCGTCTCTATATCGATTGCTAGGTTCCTCCTAGCTAGACCTTCGACCTAAAGCTTGTTAGCGTACGTATAGACGTCGACTATCGTGTTCTTCTTAGTGTAGTACGTAGTCTAATCGGTTCCGAGGCCAGTCTCTATTAAATTCTATATAACTCGACCCGGCACTTAGTTTAGACCTTTAGCTACTATAGTCGCGGTAGCGTTATATGTCGAGTTGCCCTTAGTCGCGAGATCTTTAGAGTAGATGCGATTAAGATCCTCGATTATCTTATCCGAGGCCACCGCTTTGCCGTACTTACTAGACTAGTTAATTACGCCCGTCGCGAGAACGCTATCTTAGAGAGTACTATTAGCGATACTATCGTCGAGTAGCGACCGGAGCTAGACTATAGAGCGGCTATAGTTATACTACTTCGCACCAATAAAAGCTGGAATTAAGATGTTATATACGTCGTAGCTAGCTAACGTCTATCGTACGGACAGCTTTGCGAACTGTTAGAACATAGAGGATTTCCTGGACGAGACGACACGAGTTAGTGAATGCTAGATCTTCTTCGTTAGACCACGCCTAGTCGGTAAAGGCTAAGTTATTAATCTTATAGACTATATCGAGATACGTCTTTAGTAAGAGGCTACGTACTGCTTCCTAGACTGCCTTAATACGGCTTATCCCCTCTTAATACTTAAGAAGGCGACGATCGAGGAGTAGCTAGATAAACATAGCCGTAACCCTAGAGTTATACGAACGCTCGACTAGATGTAGGATGTTAAAGAACTTGCGTAATTTATTACTTACGCCTTTTATGCCGAAGAAGAGGGTGTCGTCGCGAAGATTCCTACTAGCAAGCTACTTACTAGAGCTATTAGTCGCCTAATAAGTACGTATTGCGGTATATATAGTATTTATGCCGATATAGAACTAAGCTAGTACTAGAACGATCTTGTCCTTACGATCCTAAGAGCGAACACACTCGATATACGTAGCCTGGATAGCTTTAATGCGAGCGATTGTTATCTAGTTACTAACGAGGATGTGTAGTCGCTTAAAGACTTCGGTCTAATGCTACTCGAGAGGGCCTTCGATAGGTTGTTTAGCTGTAGCTTTAGCTTTAGCTTTAGCTACGGCCTCGGCCGGTGTTAGTGCTTAATGCTTAGACATTAATAATCGTGTTACCCGTCGAGTTAGGGGTGCTTGTGTTAGTGCCGGTGTAGGTCCTAGTCCTAGTGCCGGTGCTTATGTTATTACTAGATTGCAATTAGAGCATACAGACTGCTCGGGGTTGCGATTGTCCTTATTAAGGAAGAACAGCTTACGAGGCTTCGAGTGTCTACCCTACTTGCACTACTTCTCTTCCTTAGCGAGATCTTAGCTAGCGATGGATTGTTAATACTATATGCATTAGCCGGAAACTTCGCCTTCCTACATCTCGGCTCTTAGATAGCCGTAGTTAGCATAGTCGAAGTACGCACTAGTCTAGGCCGCTAGAGTCTAGGTCGCTAGAGTCTGGGTCTACTAGATACCGCCTATCTGTTATTAAGTGCTGCCGGTCTGCTGCCCTTAGCTAGTCTACTAAGGATGTGGCGGAGGATTATTAACCTATAGAGGAGCGCTAGTAGCCGACTACGGAGGTAGCGGTGGATTAAAATCCTCCTCCTTAAAGCCGAAGTTGCGGATGTACATATTATAGAGCACTGCTATTATGCTAGGTTACGACGACTCGTCGTTTATGCTTAACGCTCCTAGTAGCATCTTCGCTAGACCGCTAATGTCGAGCTCGTCGATCGCTAGCTATAGAATGCGCTAGCTAGGCGTGCCTACGCTAAGATCGATGCCCTTCTACTACTCCGGAAATTTAAAACGGCTAAAGACCCCCTTAAGCTGCTTATTAAACCTAATGTTTAATGCCTAATTGATAAAATACAACAAAGTATAGGTCTTATACTTGTCGAGGAGGATGTTGCGGAAGATAGACTTCGGGTTAAGTAGCATATTCAATCGCAGCATGTTGGTTATAAGGCCACCTTCCGGGATTTCCAGATACTCGGCGACGTAGTTACTAGTTATAGCGTTGTACTCGGTGTCGGTGTCCTAGGTCTAGATAGCCTTTAGGTTCAATTCGTATACGAGGTTGTTATAGTAGCTATATATCTATAGAGAGTGGGCTATCCTAACAACAGCTTCTAGTTGCTCGGTAGCATTCCCTTTAATTACCTTCTAGGTTATGCGAAAACCTTCTAACAATCCGAGGCCGGCGAGGACATTAATAACACGACGCTTTACTCTAGACGTATATAGATACACACCTATTGCCTTCGCAAACTAGTCAGAACCTCTAATAGCTATCGAGTAGGTAGTAATCGCAGCAATAGTAGTTATACGCTTGCGTTTACGTTACTAGCTGTTCTTACTATCGTGGAGTATATACTAGCCGGCGGTAAGCTTCTCTTAAGAGACCCTCTTATTAGCGAGCAACTCTCGAAGTAGCTTTATCTATGTTAGCGCATATTCGTGGATTATACGGTCTATAGCGGATAGCTAGTAGTTATCCTTCGCGCAGTACTTAGAGTCGTACTAGCCGAAGTATATACTCTTGGTCGATAGATTCTTTAGCTCTCGGCGGATTACTCGGCTACTAGTTAAGCGCTCGGGTTACAAGACCTTCTGGATTATACTAACTCGACGACGGTATGTTAATATGCCGAGCTAGCCGACCTAACGCTAGATAAAGGCGGGAGTAGTTATATACGTATTGCTAATAGTAGTTATAATATCCTTAAACTTCTTAAGGGGTATGCGCCGCGCCTAACGCTAGCGTTCGGCGTTGTTGTCGTCGTACTAAGGTCGTAGCACTTCTTCCTTATTATCCCTATTATTATAATCTTCGTCTTCTTCTTCCTCGCCCTTAACCTCTTCCTCCGAACCCGACTCTTCTTCCGAGCTTAATATATTGCTGTCCTACTCTTCTTAATAGACTGGACGTATCTACTTGTAGGCTTCCTAACTCTACGCCTAGTATTAACGTCGCTACTATACGCGCTTACGTTAAATGCGGCGTTAGGCTCTAGATGTTGCTAGCGTAGGGGACGATAATTCTACTAGCTTAGATACGCCGATTGGATCGCTTATTAAGCTTTGCATACCCTTGGCTAGTCGAGTGTCCGCATCTTGAGTCTGTTCCTCTTCTTCCTCTTCTCGATTGCTACCCTAGCCTAGGAGTTCTTAATCGCTAGAGTATATAGACGACAACGGTAATGTGCTAGTTATGTGGATTTCTGGACCTACTATGCTACCTCGTGGGCTTGCGCAGTCGCTACGTAGTCGGTGTAGATAGCTAGTAGTGTCGGTAGTCTTCTTACGATCCTTAGAGGTTAAAGGTAGTATCGAAGATAGTTGTAAACTAGGCGAAGAGAGCGAACAAAACTAGGCGTAGAGTGCGGGAGGGCGGGAGTTTGCTAAGTAGCAATTACCTACTACATCTAGCAACTTCTATAGGATTTTTGTTTCTATTATAACACAAATAACGTACTAATAGAAACAAAAATCCTAAGTGAATTGCTAGATTGTTAAAAATAGGCAAATAACATAAACGAGACACGTTACGGAGACATTAAAGATAGTTCTAGCATCCTCGAGCGTTAGCGTATACGACTAGACACTAAAATCGAAAATCCGAGATGTCGACCTTACCGCCGCCGTGCCTTAGTAGGCTACGCTACGTAAACATAGCGGAATTGCGCTTAATCGTCTATACTTGTAATAGCACCGCTAAGGACTGCTATAAGGATTACTGCTAAAGGTAGTAATCCGGGTCGAGTGAAGTTATCCTTCGGTTATATAACTAAGGAGGTGACGAATGCTTGGCGCATACCTACCGCATATAAGGCGAAGGGCTTGCGCTCGTATATTGAATTCTATAAGAATTAGTCTTACCTTTTATCTAGTGGATATTGGGCGTTCCTTACATTGCTATAGACCCTACCGCCTTTACAATTCTAATTCTTCTACCTCTACGAGGGTAGCAATCTATTAAACCCTATTAAGATTATTAAGATGCCTTCCCGACGCATTACTAGTAAGCCCCCGTAGGACTTACGCCCGGACGAGTTGCCCGAGGTAGAGTAAGAGCAAGGGCCTTATATACACGGAGAGGGTCCTAAGGGATCCGATAAAGCTCCTATATCGACGCCGGAAGAGTCCGTAGCCGAAGCTATTACGAGGCTCGAAGCCGAAAAGGAAGCCTTAAGGAAGGAAGAAGTCCTTCGTGCCCTTTAGCTAGAAGTCCAGCGGATAAAGTTGGGCCGCGACCGTAACAATATAGAGATGTAGGGTGCTAAGCCACAAGCTACGGTGTAGACCCTATTACTTATCGACGATAACCTATAGAGTATTGCGTAGTCCATTCGTACTAACGGCGTACACTATCCGCTAGGTGTCGGAGGCAGACCCAAGCTTAAAGATCCTATCGTGTTTAAGGGACATAACATTAAGGAGGCTAGGGACTTCCTTCGTTAGTTAGACCTAGTGTTCCTCAACTCTAGCTATTACTACGTTACCGACTATACTCGCGTTTTATACGTTATTATGTAGCTCGGGGGTAATGCGGCCGATCTTTAGTATAACAGCTACTAGGACAACTTAGTGCCTAATAATTACACTTAGGAAGACTTTAAGCAGTTCGTTAGCAACGTAGTCGGTAATCCTGTTAATCGCCTTCTTAGCGTAATACTAGATTACGAGACGGCTTATTAGAAGACCGACCAGAACGTTAAGAACTTTATAATTAAACTTAACATACTAGAGAGCTAGCTAGACTACACGGAGAAGTAGCTTATAAGGCACTTCCTCGTAAAGATCAAGTCTTCGCTCCGTTAGGACATCGTAAAGAATTACGAAATGCCGACTACTCGGGCCGAAGTAGTTACGTTAGCGACG
>JALRMM010000432.1:0-28757 GCA_026122155.1 Zymoseptoria crescenta
GGATCGAGGGCTAAGTGCGAGGGGGCTGTCTAAATAATTAATTAAATCGACTAATTATGCAATAATAACTGTAGCTAATAAGAGGCCTAAGAACTCCTTCAAATCGTGTCTCCGCTATATAATAGAAGCACTAGGAAACTACGGGTCGTATTCGTAGCCGGTTCGAGGCCTATTCGTAGACTCGTTCGCTGCCGAACGCCCTTCGAATGTTCCTAGCGTGTACCCGCCAGCCGTATAGACCCTTGTAGAGGCCTTTCTTAACGTGGAGGGCACCGCCGTTGTGGAAAGGAAGTAGCATTAGGGTGGCGGTAGGCGTGTATATATATCCTAGGGGAGGGCGGCTCCGCTACGGCGGCGCTAACAGCGTCGTAGACGGCGTCGCTATCGGTAGGTACTTATCGGCACCGTACTATCGGCACCGTGCTATCGGTACCGTGCCTTCGGCGACGCTAGGCGACGCTAGGCGTACGCTAGGCGTACGCTAATGCGGAGCTATTAGCTAAGCTATCGGCTAAGCTAGCGGCGGAGCCTACGGTAGAGGTATAAGAGGGTGGAGCCGGTAGAAGACGCTAACCTTTCTCTTAACGATAACGATCTCTTCGGAGGTAGCGTAAACCTAGGCGGAGTCGATCTATCGGCGCCGTAGACTTTAGTAATGTCGATCTTTATCGGCACGTCTCCCTCCGCTATAACTACCCTCGATAATGCTACCGGCATCTAGCATGCTACTCTAGAATCGCCTCGTATAGTGGAGAGTGTAGGTGCCTCTACTAGCCTTTAGCCTCCGTAACTTAACTCTACAACATAGGCAATAACAGTAGCGTCCGCCGGTTAACAGATAGATCCTAAAGAGAGAGACACCTATTCGTAGGTCGTTCGTGCACTAGTTTATAGCTAGAGCCCCTTAACGGCATGTACCGCATTTATGCCGTCCTAGATAAAGTCGATATCCGGCCGCCCTCGATATTGCTCTAGCTAATTACGGGCGTATTCGGCTATAAGTTCGGGCCTCAATTCGCCTTACTGTAGGTCGAGGTAGATAGGATCTATTAGTTTATCGGCCGCAGGCTCCTTAAAAGCCTCTAGTCCTATAAATAGTCGTTCCTCGGCGTCGTGGTAGATAGGGATGTTAGCTAGATCCGGCTACTAATGCTCGTTAACATATAGCTTGGGTAATTCAGTTAACGAGTAGACGCTATGCTCGACAAATCGAGCACGAAGCGCCGCACGAAGTGCTATATACGCCTACGGGTGTATGCGGAAACTGTTATCGTTAGTAGCCTCGCCGGATATCCCTACGAAGCTACCGTTGTCGTTAAAGAGGGCAAACCCAAGCCTACGTAGAACGCTAACGCACTATTAGAAGGTGGCCGGAGGCAGGTATTTATGTATATCGAATCCTACAAACTGTTAGTCGAATCGACGACGGATATAGGACAACAACCGCACCTATAAGGTCCTACTTTATGCTATCTAAGAGATCCAATAGGATATAAATGCTACAGTCCATAACGCCGTAGAGGGCTAGGTAGTAATATATAGACTAAGGAATCCCCGCGTAAATATGTTGTCGCTAGCGCTACTTCGTAATGCGGTAGTTGTTCTATAGGTAAGCGAAACCAAGCATATAGGCCTAGATAATAGGCATATACACGAATAGCATAGCAATGCGGTTATGCTTGTTCTTCCGGAAGTAGTAACCCTATGCGTGTAGCTCTAAGAAGAACTAACGGAATCGAGCAGTAGTAACCCTCTACTGCCGCTACTATGTCTCGATTCGCTAGTTTATCTTGCTAGTACTATATAAATAGCAATCGTTAAAGGCAGGCAACTGTGGACGTTAGCAGGATGTTCGTAGAGTGTTCGTAGAGTGTTCGGTAAGCAGGCCTACCTTAGGGCCGGGTGTATTTAGTCTCCGGAGTGTCAAATAAGCGTTAGCAACATAGCGAGTCTCGGCTCCGCGATCGCTCGAAATAATAATAGGGCTATTCGAGGTTAGTTCGTAGGCTCGTTCGTAGATGCGGCTATTTCTTAGAACCGGAGATATATACACATAATGCCGCCGTTGTCGTCTACCTACTATATATACTAGGCCCAGACGGACATCTACGTTCGCCTAGTGTAGCCGATATACGTCTAGATAACATAGCGTAAGTAGGCGTCGACGCATGTATATATCTAAAAGCTAAAGTATTTAAGCTTGCAATAGGCGTCTATTAACTACTTATAGTTAGGCCTAGGCAACACAACTACACCACGATGTTGCCTATTATATACCTAACGTCGTCGAACGCCCTCCGGATAAAGCTCTACTAGTATACGGTAGATGCGGTTACGCCCAACGACGTTGTATCTTATTCGTATATATTCGTGGAGCATTTAGCGGCTATAGTCCTCGATTTCACTATTCTAGAGCTCTTGCCTTAACTACTCGGTAATCTACCGCATAGCGTCCGTACGATCCTCGGCCGGCACCTACTTTATAAGCCCAAGTTCTTTACGAATTCGTCGCATCGTTCGTACGGTTATCGAGAAGCCGTCGTGCCTTATTATATCGGTTGCCTCTTAGTCGGTCGATTAAAGGATAAAGAAGGCGTAAGCAACACGGTAATAGATAGCTTCCGTACGTACTAGCTTACTCGATCCGGTTACCCCCTATAACCTTAGAGCTCGATATAACGTCGTTAAACCGAGGTCTACGCTGTAGTTCGTTCGAAGGGTATAGAGAATAGTCGAATAAGTCGCATTAGCAGTGTGTTATTAAAGGATAAACTCTCGTAGAGGCTCTAGGTCGTGCCTTAGGGCACTGTTCCAGCGTCCGAGAGCTCTATAAATCGCGGTTTTGCTAACGTCTATACTATAGTCCGTCTAGAGGGCGTAGCGGATCGCCTTAACCGAGTTATTAGCAGCATGTCGTTCGAGGATAAACTCTCGTAGAGGCTCTAGTTCGTGCCTTAGGGCACTATTCTAGCGTCCGAGAGCTCTATAAATCGCGGTTTTGCTAACGTCTATGCTATAGCTCGTCTAGAGGGCGTGGCGGATCGCCTTAACCGAGTTATTAGTAGCATATCGTTCGAGGATAAACGCTCGTACGGACTCTAGGTCGTACCTTAAGGCACTGTTCTATCGTCTAAGAGCGTCGTAAATCGTGGTTTTGCTAACGTCTATACTATAGTCCGTCCGGAGGGCGTAGCGGATCGCCTTAACCGAGGTCTTAGTAGCACGTCGTTCGAGGATAAACGCTCGCAAGGGCTCTAGGTCGTATATGTTAGCGATAAGGAAGAAACATAGAGTGCGGAGGATCGGAAAACTCTACGAACGGGGGTACGAAGTAGCTACGAACGGTGCCCGGCGGAGGGAGCGACCCCGCTTACTATTAACCTAGTAACTAGCGTTACCCCTACGTTCGAGGCTTATTCGTAGGCTTATTAGGCGATCGCAACACCCTAGGTATACGAAGTATAGCGTTAAACTCTCGTCTTACCGATGCATTAAGAATAGAGAGGACACGCCGTCGCTTACCGCTAGTTTATGCTAACCTCTTTACTGCTCTACCTGCTTCCTCGTCCTTCGTTCCTTTATCTATCGCTTCTTCGCCTCTATATATAGATATAGAAGGTCGACTGCCGTAGGCTAAGGTATGTCCGGAGAGCAATATTATCTATCGTAACGTCTTAATCGACTATAAGGGCTGTCTAATATGTGGAAGATACAACCTATAGCTGCTTAAGCGCGTAATAGAGAGCGGTCTACCCGCTGCTCTAGAACTCTCCGCTTAGCTAACGACTTAGCTAACGACCTAGCTACCGAACGTACTAACGAACGTGCTAGCGAACACCGAGCCGGATATAGGGATATAGCTATAGCCTTATAGCGCCCCTCGGTCTTACAACTCCTTTAACTCTATTAGTAACTAGGCTAAGGGCTACCGGCAACTCGGATTCAAGCAATACAACCTTCCTGCAACAGCAAGCATCTTAGCGGCAGGCCTACCTGTTAGTTACCCCTCCGCCGCTATATATAGGCAACTATCGGCTATACTACGAACGGCTTAGGTTAACAACTTCGGAAAGGTAGTTAGTGCTACACTGCTAATACAGCAGTAGCAGCAGCAGCAGCAGGGGTCGAGCAGCAGTTATGCCGTCGCGGGTCTATCGAGGGGCGGTAGACGAGGCGGCGGACGAGGCGGCGGACGTAGAGGTAGATAAGCCGGCGGTAGTATCGCTAGATATAAAGGCATGCTAGAGGTGTTCAAACAGCGTGTATTATTTAGCGACGAGTTCAAGGAGACGTTCGAGAAGCCGGACAAAGTCTTTAGATAGCTAGATACCTTCGATGCGAATAAATAGAATAGACGGCTACCGGGTTAGCACTTAAAGGGCTTCCTTCTTAATCGAGCGAACGTCGTGCTAATGTCGGATCCGGACTAGATAGATTATAGCTTCTTCTCTTACTTCGAACACGGCACGAATACGCTAGTCCGGATGTCCGAAGCCGCTACGGATAGGGAGGATATCGAGGACGTAATGCTAGTGTTTAGTAGAAGCTAGACCCTAGCTAGCAAGGCGCACAAATAGAACATCGTTATCCTTCTTATAAATAGGGAGGCTAAGGGCAATAAGGCGATGTTCGAGCGACTAAGGGTTAAGGCGGAGTATAACTACCGCGCTTAATAAGCGTTAGAGCGTATAAGATCGGAATCGCTAGACCCCGACGTTACTAGCCTACCTTATCCGATTAACCTTATTAACCCTCCGGCTCTAGGGGATCCTCGTTTCTACGAACATTAATAGTAGGTCGAAGCCGCTCGGTAGGAAGCTATTAGGCCGAAGCTAGCTGCGAACTTAGCTAAGAGGCTGGAAGCAATAGGACTACTATCGGGGGAACTAGTCGCTAGACCGAGTAAGGGTAAGGGTAGAGTAATTAAACCGCTAGGCCCGATAACGAACGTATCTACGAATAAGGCTCCGAATAATAAGGAGCTACTACCGCCTCCTTATTAGCTAACGATTAATCTTACTACATCGCCGGTACGTTAGGGAGCCGTAGCTATAAAGGACGAGGAGCTAGCGGTAGTAAAGGATAAGGAGCTAGCGGTAGTAAATAATAGCGACGATAAAGGCGAGCATAGCTTCGATAAAGCGGAATTCTTCGTAGATAGGGTATTTAATAATAAACAGTTCGGAGGTAGCGATAGAGAGGCTAATAGGACGCCCCCTCTACTACCTAATTCGTAGGCACGTTCGGACCCACGTTCGCTAGCGTCGTTAACCGTATAACTAAAGTAGAAGAAATAGCGGAAGGCGTCCCTATTACTACCTCCGGCTTTACTAGCTCCGGCTTTACTAGCTCTACCTCCGGCTTCCGTAGGCCCTTATAGTAGGAGTAGTAGGCGCATTAGACTACTAAAGAAGCTAGCTAAGAATGCACCGGAGAAGCGCAAACCGTAGATATCTTATATATAGTCGTTAAATATAGTCGTTCGTTCTATGTTAAATTATCTCCGTAGTGCCGGCGGCTATATATAGGGGGTCTAGGGCGCGCATACACATACTAGGACTACTAGCTTTTGTTCTTAGTGCATAGTTAGTGCATTCGAGGTAATATAGACGATTTTAAGGTCTTGCCTTAGGAGAAATGCTAATAAGAGCACGAATAGGTGTAGAATGCACCCGAATGTGCTCACACGGGCATGTCTTAGCGGGATTTCGCGCTAACACGATTTTCGGAAATCGGGAAATGCGGAATTCGACCGGTTGGCCACTCTGGAGCTTCGTCCTAGAGGACTTGTTCGGTGAGTTTGTCCAGTGGGGAGCCACCTCTGATCTCCTCTGTGAGTCCCAGTCTGAGTAGATTCATCACGAAGATGGAACAGCAGCGGAATCCATCGACTGGCACGATTCAACACGCCAGCGATTGCTGTCGGAGTCCTACACAGTGGGAAGGTGCTGTTTAGATCGATCACTCCTGGATGTCGGCATGGGGAGGATGGAGTTCATTCAATTTGAAGAAAAGAGAGATACACTCCCTGACAGGACTGGTAGATGATCGTTCAGGCAAGGTGACAGGACATGCTAACTCGTCGTATAGGTAAATTGACAGGACTTGGCCCGGGAGCCGTACGTACAAGTTCGCACATGCTACTTGACCTTGCAGGTAGGTTGAGTCGTAGCACGACACGCCGGAGATATGAGTGAGATATTAGGCCGTGCCCGATATGTTCACAGATCTATTCTTGTATCATCTTCAACCTCGGACCCTTCCTCTGCCTCTCGCTCTCTCCTCAACTCCACCCCTCCTCCACCGTCCCTTCACCCGTCCCCCTCACACTCTCATTCGCCCAATACCCACCACTCACGCCCTCCAAATCCTCTCCCACCGCCAACCTAACCGGAATCCTCGCTCCCTCCTCCGCAGACTTCGGCGCCGTCCGTCCTTTACTCGCCACCAAATTGCCCATGTCCGTGTTGATCCACCCGGGACAGCAGCAGTTGATAACGACATCCGGATTCTCCTTTGCGAGGATAGAAGTCAGACTGCGCACGAGAGCTTTGCTGACGGAGTAGGAGCGCGCGGGAGGGCCGAAACCGGTGGCGTCTTCCGTGTGTGATTCGACGGAGGATTGAAAGTCTTGCATGATGCTTTCGTGGTCGGAGACGGAGGCGGCATCTCGGAAGCGGGTCTGGATGGCGGGCGAGTAGAACTTGAGTTGCGAGGCGATGGAGGCGAGGTTGACGATGCGGCCCTTGGTTTCTTTGACGTGAGGGAGGAAGGTTTGGCACATCTGGTTGCATGCATCAGTTCCAAGCAAGCTCTTCATCGATGAACACATCGCGACTCACGTGCAACGTCCCATAGTAATTCACATCCATCGTCTTCCTAACATTCTCCGCTCCATACTCATTATCAAGATTCACACCCGCATTGTTGACAAGCACGAGTTCGCCTTCGATGCCAGACTTTGCGATCTCCTCGCTGAAATCCTTGATGCTGGCCTTGGAAGTGACATCAAGTTTCGGATAGAAGACCTGGTGGGCCGAATTGGAGATTTTGAAGTCCAGACTGAGGCCTTTGCGACTTGCGGCGAACAGTTTGAGGGGAGCGCCAGAGAGATTGGGATGAGAGAGGAGCGATTGGCAGATGGCGTGGCCAATGCCGCGGTTCTGGAGAATGGTCAGCATGTGTATCAAGGTGACGGATGAAGTGTTTGCATACAGCACCGGTTACTATGATTGTGCGTGGATTGGGCATCGTGATATTCGATGATATTGTTGTCAATGGATGGATGGGAGACGGATGAGGTTGATGATTGACGATCGCAACGATATCTGTAGAATAACCCTAAGCTGCTGTTATGACGACGAGACATTGTCCGACTACACTCTCGTAATAATGATTGATACAATACAGCAGTTTCCACGATTAACCGGGACTGCGTAGTGTCAGAACATTGACGAAATCCATCACAACGCCCAAGAGTAAGATATGTAGTTCTTTGCATTGATCAACAGTACTGACAGCTCTCTCTCTCTCCTCCTCTCCCATTCGTAATCAACACGTCAATCGAGCCATCAGTCATGGATTAACATACAGTTCCGTCCAACGCCATCATTGAACGAACGAAAGCCATGGACAAAATGAAAGAAACGCATCGTCTCGTCTGGATGTACAACTCTTCCTCCGTCCTTCATCTCCACTCCATTCTTCCGTCTCTGATCCATCCCTTTCTTAGAAAATCATACTCTTCACCTCCCCTCTCTCCCGATGCCCTCTTCTCGGATTCATCGGCGGCGTCGTGGGTCTCGTAGTCTTCTTCGGACTGACGCCATCCTTGCGCGGCGGAGGCGGTGGTTTCGTGAAGTCCCTAACTTCCGTGCTGCTCTTCATCGCCTCGGGCTCTGCAAGCGACATGGTCGACATCGCACTCGCGCGTCCTCCACCCGCTCGTTCTCGCCTCAACACAAGGTCCGTCCACTTGCCTTTCTTGTCACTCGAGCTGCTCCCGTCCTTTTTGCCGACAACTTGGCTGAGAGCCTTCATCCACAACTCCTTCTCGGCAGTGGAATCCGCATAAAAGTCGATTGTCTCTCCATTCGCGAAACGAATCCGGAAACCCTCCTCAACATACGCATATCCCTCGTCCTCCTCCGCGAAAGCGCTCTTTCTCCGGCCAGACTTACTGCCCGGGTGTCCAGACTTCGGATCACTGACGAGCGTGGTCTTGTCGTCCACCAATCTGCTCGCTTTGCTCAGATTGATGACCGCACGTTTCTGTTGCGTGTGCTCATGGTACGCCACCAACTTTGGACCCGTCAGCCGGAAAAATCGTCTTCGCCAGTGTACGCAATCGCCGCCTTGCTGCGATAAGTGGCCCTCGTGCTCGACTTCGATGACTTTCTCGGCCTTGGTCATTTCGCGGACGGCAGAGCCGAGAGACTTTGGCATATCCTCGTCGGTGGCGGACGTGGGACGCGGGACATACAACAGCTGCAATTCGAGGTGGCCAACGATGTACGGTGGCCTGCGCACTGGACCGGTGGTGCCGCGCTTGGACCGAACAGAGGTGTTGTTCGAGTTGGCGGGCTCAGAGTCGATGGCCCACTCGTTGTAGCAGGGAATGTCGACGACCAGAGGACGGCCGAAACATTGCTTCTCATGCGCGCGAAGATTGACATATGCACGTGCGAAGGAACCGTCGGATGGGTTGACAAGAGTGTGAAGCAAATCCCAGGCGGAGGGGTGGGCGGATGCGCGTTTGCGTTGTTGCATGCGCGCTTTTTCTTCGTCGCGACGGCGGTTCTCAGCGTCGGCGGCCTCGCGCTCCAAACGTTCCTTCTCGGCGGCACGCTTCTTGGGAGATGTAAGGAAGCGGGAGAAGGAAGATGTCTTGCCGTGCTTGGGCGTCTTGGTCGGAGACGAAGGTCGAGAGATTGGCGCCTCGGTCTTGGGAGGCGGCGGGAGTTTGGTCGAAAGTGTAAGTTGAAACTCGAGGTCGTTCAATACGACAAGCTCAAACTCCTGACCAATCGGCGCTGTCTTACCCAGTTCAAGGCTGGCAGTCGTCACGCAGTGTAGACCGTTGTCAAGGGTGAGTTGGAAGTAGAGGCGATCGTTCTTCGGCATGGGCAGATCGAGATGCTTGACACCAACCACCTTCACGAAGAGGCGTCCACGCTCGACTCCTTCGCCAACATCATCTTCGAGGCTGCTAGTGCCTGCAGCGAAGTCTTCGTCGACAACGCCTAGAGCACTGGGCTGGCCAGGAAGAGGTGGAGCAACGCCGCTGTTCGCCTGTGCTGACGCCTGTCTTTGGCTCTTGCGACGAGCCTTACCGTTCCATGGCTCGGTCTGGAGGAACTGTTCGGCGCTGGGCTTGCGAGCATTCCCGCCATGCTTGACACCCTTCGAAGGGCTAGAGCTTGTTGTCTGTGCAGACTCATTCGACTTGACGGTGCCATTGCTGTCACCGGAGAAATTCCTGTTTGAAGCGACAACGAGTTTGGTGTTCTGGCGCATGAGATAACCCTTCTGTGTGCGAGCAAACGCGTTAGTATTCTGGTGTGGTGAGAATGGGGTCGGTGCATCAGGAACGAAACCCGCAGTGCGGACACGTTCTTCTGCGGTCGATGAATCTTGCTCGGGTTCGACCTGCTGAAAAACAGGACCAAACCTGGTGAAGGGTTTAAGTAAATGGAATGATTCTCGCACCTTTTGGCCTTCGATCACACGATCAAATGCCTGTTCAAAGTCATCGTTGTCGCCTGTGGGAATGTCCAGGTTGAGGCTCATCTTCTTATTTATCGTGGCGGCAGGCTCGTCACCTGCCTCGACGCCGGAGTCGGCCTTGGACTCGTTGCTTGTGGAAGAATGTGCCGTAGCCTCAAGATCTTCCTCAGCTTCAGTGGTGTCCTCCATCTGCGCCGTGTATGCCTGGGGGATTGGCGGGACAGGATGCTCGGCACTAACGAGACGTCGCTGTTCTGCCATCATGCGCATATCAGCTGGCGTTGCAGACGGACGAGCTTTGAGTTGTCCGCCTGTACGGATTGTGGCTCGACGCTCTGGAATCTCAACAGCTGGCGGCGGTGCCTCGGCCTGCTGCAGGAATTCGGAGTGGTCCTCCAAGCCTGAGATCTCCTCGGTGCTGGAGTGGTGAAGGACTGATTCGGGGGTGCTCTCTGGTGAGTAGTCTGCTCCATCGTACGTCGGTCGAGGTAGGTCCTTGTAGGCTGGCTTGATCTCAGCGGCTGGCTGGAGGCAAGGTGCATTGGTGATGACATCGTTTTGCTTGGGAACTCCTGAAGAGGTCGCAGGTGGAGTCAGAAAGTCCTTCATGCCGAAATCGAAGCCGTCACTGCTGAGGAATGTCGGCAGGTCGAACTCTCCACTTGAAGACAACGACTTCTTCGGGTTGAGGGAGTAGTCCTTCACGGTGAGCAGTTGCATGGCGTCCTGAAGGCTCTCCTTGCCATCGTCAGCTTCGGTCGCTGGCTGGCCGACGTTGTGAAGGTCGAGGTTGGTGCTCTCTGCATCAGGCTCGACAGAAGAATCGCGACTGGGAGATCGATCGTCGCCAATGTCATGCCTAAGGACAGACGACTGACGTTCGCAATCGCCAGGGGGAGCAAGTGATTGATTTTGCTCAGCAGCTGGAACGGAGCCCATATCAAATTGACTGTCGTCCACGGGCTCCTCCTTGATCTGCACTTCGGAGTCGTCATCATATCCGCCAAAGTACCTCGTGCTGGCATCGCGGCTGTTCTCGCGAGATGGAACTGCTTCATCAGGGTGCATTCTGGCGAGCTCTTCATAGGTGGGTCGCTCCGGGCTGTCACCAGAGTTGGACTTCTCAGCATCAAATTCGTCCTCATCAGTCTCGTATCTGGAGTTGCGGAGATTGCGGAGAATGCTCTCGCGGGAGATTTTGGGAGGCGAATTGGCAAATTCTGCCAGCTCCGCGACGACAGAGTCCTCGTTGACTTCACTCTCATCCACATGGACATCCTTGGTCTCGCCAGTATCGAGGTTCTTTACAATGAGCTCCTCAGCCGGCGCATGTCCTGGAGATGGGCGGCCGTTGCGCATCTTGATGATGTCCTCCTTTGTGCATGAGGCACGCTTGGGTGGAGCTGGAAGTGAGCGTGCGGCGTTTGATGCGCGCTCAGCAGCGGCGAAGAGTGCGTCGGACTCACGTCTTGCACGCATCATGCCAGGAAGTGGTGGGAGAGGTCGAGAGTCTGAATCAGAAGTAACACTCTCCGAACGACCGAGGATGGGACGTTGCGCCACCGGAGAGCCCTCGAAGACATCATCATCACCGTCAACCAAATCAGTACGAGCCGCCTGTGGAGACATACGCGACCATTCTTCTGGCAGGACGACCGGCGTCTTGTCGGCATTCTCCAAATCTTCATCAAAGCTGTCGTCGCGGAGGTGATCTGCTGAGCTACCGCGCTCAAAGCTGTAATCTTCGTAATGGATATCCGAGTCAAAGCTACCCTCGCGCGATCCAGACGTGGCAGAGACTGATGGCTCGGGTGTCTGGTTCTCATACTCGTTGACTTCTGGATCTTCGTGAAACGTGACACTCTTGTTGTGACGGTGGAGAGCGCGAGCACGGGGAGTGGGTGCGCGATCTTCATCAGACCATTGGTGGATGCTGTCCTGCTCGACCGGAGAGCCAAATTGGCTGCTGCGGGACAGCGCAGACTTGGTGGGTGATGACGGTGTCGAGGCTCCATTTGTGCGTGTCTCCCAAGAAGGTGAGGTGATGGGCAATGTCGTCTGGCTTTCTGTCCACTTGTGACCACCACGGCTCGGGCTCGTGAGAGGGTTATTTTCCTTCCGCAGGCTATCAAAACGAGTGAAGCTGTTGTTCAACAATCCCGGGCTCTTTGGTCGGTTGGCACTCGGCCGCTCGACGATCGGTACATTGTGTGGATCGTATGCGTCGCGTGTCTCCATGGCGAAGATGTTGCTGGTCTTGACACGACCGGCCTGCTTCAGGCGCTCGATGCTGGCGCGGCGTTTTGGTGACACGCCCGGCGATCGATCGCGTGGGTTGTTTTCGACATCGTTGCGAGAGGGCGACATCGGATCGCGGCCGCGAAAGAAGGCGCGCGGCGAGTTGTCCTTGAGGAAGGATGAGGTGTCTGTTGTTGGTGAGGTATCGGTGGCCTGCTGGAGAAGAGGAGCTCGTGTTAGTGGACCATAACAAAGGTAGAAGCTTCAGCAGCTCTTGCAGGACTAACCTTGGTGACCTGATTCCAGGAAGGACTGTTCCTCCTATGTTCGTTGCTACCGACCTCCGAGAGTGGGCGAGATTTGTTTGGGGAAGAGCTGGGGGTGCCCTTGCTAATGCGTAATGGTCGGACCACCTGACGGACCATCGTATGAGCGGAGTCAAGTGGAGGGCATTGGGATGAGGGGAGGGGGAAAGGACCGTCGTCGCGAAGGAGAGGGAAGTTGTTCGTGCAGATGGCTTCAACATACAGAGTCCATGGTGTAATGGAGCTGCCGTGCAGCGTGGCAGTCCAGGTATTCGACGGTTGGAATGTCTCGTGCGCTGTACGGGCGATAAACAGCCAGGAATGTCGGGCACGCCGTTGACCAGCAAAGTGGTGAATTCCCCAGCGTTCATGACATGAAATGCGCGTAGAGCGGACGAAGCGAAAGACTGCTGGTGAAGGTGGTGTGGTGAAGAGGACGGGAGAGTGTTGTGAAGCTCTAACAACAATTGGGACTGCGCTGCAGAGCTCTAGTCCTACCCGCGTTTCGAAGTGCCAGCGGCTGTTGCTAGGAGAGCACACACTTGGATACCCGAGCGCTTGCGTCAAAATCGATGCGCTAGGAGGTAGGGTACGAAGTAGAATAATTCACGTTCGCTTAGTCGATGTGACGGACGACCAAACTATTTTTGACTCGTCGAACTTCAAAGTCGCGTGGTTCACAGACGATGTCATTGTCATTTGATTGAAGCCATCGTCAACCTACGAACAAGATGCTGCGCCTTTCGCCATCAGCGGTCTGCCCATTCTGCGAAATCACCGCATTATACAAGTCCTTCTACCCATCATGGCGAACCTCTTCCCGATCCATGGCCACCGTGCAGAAACGGCAGCCATCGCGAATGGTGCTCTCAGAGAAAGTCGCACAAGGACCACCACGAGCCCAATCAGAAGGAAGGACGACAAGGCGATCACGGAATAGTCCATGGGGTGCGATGAATCGAACGACAGTACCGAGAGAGGTGGAATTGGCACAGAAGAAGATGACAGCGGCGGATCATAAACGGCAGGCGAGAGCATTTTTGAAAGCGAGGACGAGTAGTGGGAAGCCGGAAAAGACAAGGGAACCGATGAAGGCGCTGAAAATGCAAAGGGCGCTGGCAAATGTGTCATATGAAAAGCGTGGACGGATAAAGCAGGAGCTGGCCGAGAGGGACAGCTTTGATGAGTTTGATCTATTACCGTTGGTCAAGGGATCGATATCGTCGCAAGCACTGGGAGGCTTGCAAGATGTGTCTCCGACGCCCATTCAACGGCTTGCAATACCTGCGATATTAGGAACACAAGACATAACGAAAAGGAAGAAGACCCGGACGATACAGGAGATACAAGCCGGCATGGAGCCTATTCTCCTCGCAGCAGAGACGGGATCCGGAAAGACATTAGCATACGTTCTCCCGGTCATCGACGCCATCAAACGAGCCGAGGCCATCGAGAAGAATGAGCAATCGATCGAACAGGCTCGGAAAGCAGAGGAGGCCACGCGCCAACCAGCCTGGAGTGCCAACTTTGCCCTCGAAACCCCGGACATAGCTCATACCACTTCTGGCCGTCCTCGAGTTATCATACTCCTTCCCACCGCCGAGCTGGTCTCTCAAGTCGGCGCCCTCCTCAAATCCCTCTCCCACACCATCAAATTTCGATCCGCGGCCATATCCTCCTCAGTCTCACCGACTGTCATCCGCAATCGCCTCTTCTCTCCTGCGGGCATCGACGTTGTCATTTCCACTCCTCACCTCCTGCAATCGATCACCGAGTCCGACCCCAATCTTCTCTCCCGCGTCACCCACCTCATCATCGACGAAGCCGACTCCCTGCTCGACCGATCCTTTTCTCCCATTACCTCCGGCATAATCGACCGCGCCACGCCTTCTTTACACCAACTGATTCTCTGCTCCGCCACCATTCCTCGATCTCTAGACTCCTACCTCAACAAACGCTATCCCAATGTACGCCGTCTTGTCACGCCCAATCTCCACGCCATTCCAAGAAGAGTCCAGCTCTCTGTCGTGGACATCGACAAAGTGCCCTACCAAGGAAATCGTGACCTCGCCTGCGCCCAAACAATCTGGGACATCGGCAAGGAGACTGCAGAGGAGGGTCCCGAACACGAGAAGAAAGTCGTGGTATTCGTCAATGAACGGGAGAAGACGGCGGAGTTGACAGCCTACCTCCGCGCGAAAGGCATTGACGCCACAGCTTTGAGCAGAGATAGCGACGAGCGCAAAATGAACGAAACACTTGCCGCATTCACTGGCTCGCCTTCGCTTCCCCGTAACACCGCCGCTACTGGTCCCGCGCCTCCCTCGAGATCGTCTGACAACAGGAATACGCTCGTGTACGCCCCTCCTTCCTCCTCTGACCCTGGAACGCTCTCGCGACCCACGCAAGTCTTGTCCAACACGAAAGTCCTCGTCATGACCGACTTGGGATCACGAGGAATCGACACGCTGCAGGTGAGGCATGTCGTGCTGTATGATGTGCCTCATACTTCGATTGATTTCATTCATCGATTGGGACGGGTGGGACGAATGGGGAGGAGAGGGAGAGGTGTGGTACTCGTGGGACGGCATGATCGGAAAGATGTTGTGAGAGAGGTGCGGGAGGGTATGTTCAAGGGCCAGGCGCTGATTTAGAAGTATTTCATGAGCGTAAAAGAATGCATCACACGATGCTGGAGGTGTGAACTCTCTCCACCCCGGCCATATGGCAGACTGCTTCCCCTATTCCAAACCTTCCGATATAAATACCGCCTTTTCGGTCATCCTACTCAAGGCATACCTTACCATCCTCTCGACTGCATATGCCCCGACGAAACCTTCCATTGCGAGAAGTGTTGATGCCTCAGGCCAAACACCAACTTAGACTCGCCTAAGACTGGCGTACCTAGCAACGCTCTGCGTCAAACATCAACATCCTTGTCCATGACAGCGACCGACCATTGGGGAGGCTGGACTCGATAAGCGACGACGTGCAGTCCTCGCCGCTGCAGTGCCGAAGACCCAACAGCCGGCCTCCAAATATTTGGTCCAACAATTCTCACGGTCCTGCGCTGCCGTGCAGTGCTCTTTTGAGTACCTGAGTACATATTGTACCATCTACCCATCCATGTCCGCGCCATGAGCCCAATCTCCCGCCCTCATGGGGATGCCCCGCACGGCGGTGGTGAAGGACAGGCCCAAGACGACGGCGATCGCCCAATCTCTCGGATATCGACGGATGCAGATGCACAATCTGCAGGCGTGGAAGACCGCACTCATGCCCGTGTCGTCGATCCCACCGCAGTGGCCGCTGCTGATGAAGGAAGCGCTGCGCTTGCCGCTGAGCCTCAGGTGAGAAATCAAAAGGCCTTCGCTCAGAACGCTGCCGTCGTCCTTCCTCCACTCGACACATCCGTCGTCTTACTGCCTCACCGGAGCACCCAACCAGTCCCTCCAGGCAGCGCTCGGCTGTCGTTGCAGACCAATCTGGACAGTCCAACGAGGGCAGGAGCTGCTCATACCAACGACACTCCTACGATCAACTATGATGCTAGTCCGCCGGCGGTTCCCTCATCGCTTCACTCGATAACGTCGCCAGACCATCTGCCACCGACAACGTCCTCCCTCCGTTCGAATGTATCGACAACGAGCCTCAACTCCTCCCTCTCGTTCGGATCCAACCTGCCTTCTCCATATCTTACCGCCATGACGGATCTCACGCCGCTGCCGTCACCAGCGGTAAACATGTCGATTGATTCGTTCTGGCGCAAGCGACGGATCGAAACGCCGGGTCGATCCAGGGACAACTCGCTTGGGGAACATACGCCTCGACAACTCGCAGAACAGCCAGGATCTCCCGACTCGCCGACAACGAGGAGGAAAAAGGCATATGGAAGTTTGATGCAAGAAGCTGCAATAGCCAATGCGTCAGGTCTGGCGGGAGCGCAGGATAGTCACAAGGCCAGTACACAGCCACATGGTCGGACAAGGAGTATATCGGACTTTGTACCAGAGCAACTGCACAATGTCAGGCCTCGCCATGTCACATACGGTGCAGGCAACGCATCGAATCAAGATACGGCAGAATACCACATGCAACGAGAGGCATACCTTGCAGCTCAGCGAGGCCTTACAGCCACGCCTCCTCCAGCAGTGGCGGGTGCCGAACGGGAGCATCTTCCTACACCGCCGCCGAGCTCCTCCAGCGCTAACGGTAGTGAGGAAGCAGAAGAGGAGCCGCCTCACTTGGAGGATGGTACTGCTTCCGAGTTTCTTGAGATCCACTGCGGCATTCACAACAAGCGTCGAAAGTTCCGACCACTTCGTCAGCTCGGTCAAGGCACCTTTTCAACGGTTATGTTAGCCACCCGTGAACGCATCCCAGCACATCCTACGCCTGAGATTGAAGATCACCTAGATCCACAACAACTAGTCGCCATTAAAATTGTCGAGCATGGACCAGCTGGAGGCGCCGATGAAGAGCGTGTTGAGACAAGTCTCAAGCGCGAAGTGGAAATTCTCAAAAGCATCGCGCATCCGTCTCTCATCCACCTCAAAGCATGCGAGTACCAACCCTCCCGCGCTCTTCTCGTCCTGTCGTACTGCCAAGGCGGCGACCTCTTCGACTTTGCCAGCCAAAAGCGCGAGCTTCTCACTCCTCCCTTGGTCCAGCGCATGTTCGCCGAGCTCGTCAGCGGCGTGCGATATCTTCACACGAACGGTATCGTACATCGAGACATCAAACTCGAGAATGTCCTTGTGAATCTTCCCGAATCCGCTCTTCGATCCCTCTCCGACCCACGCACACATCCATCTCCGATTGTCATCCTCACCGATCTCGGTCTCTCCCGACGCATCCCCGAACCACCTGAACCCCCTCTCCTCACGACTCGCTGCGGTAGTGAAGACTACGCTGCGCCTGAAATCCTGCTCGGTCAACCCTACGATGGCCGATCGACGGATGGATGGGCGTTGGGTGTCCTTCTCTACGCTCTCATGGAGGGAAGACTACCGTTCGACGCTCCTCCGGGCAAACCCGATCGCAGTCGGAACACGCATCGCATTGCAAGATGTGATTGGATATGGTGTCGGTTTGGAGATGAAGATGGTGATTGGGATGCTGCGAGAGGGAGGGAGTGGGAGGGTGCTCGGCCGTGTGTGGAGGGTCTGTTGAAGAAGGTGAGGATGGGGCGGAAGTCGCTTGAGTTTGTGCAAGAGCTGGAGTGGGTCAAGGAGGGAATTGTGGTCGATGGCGGGCTGAAGATTCGGGAGGAGGACTGGATGGAGATTGACTGAAAAATGTGGTATGCGCGTGTTGGGGTTTTGCGTTGATTGCTGTGTTGCTAGAACCTTGCTGGGCTGGGAACGTCATGCTGGGGAGTTTTCGAGACTTTTTTGGTCTTTTGTTGTACGAGATACCATGGGGAGTTTTGACTGCGGCCGGACGATGCGGCTAGCATGGAGAGAATCGGAATCGAATCGAATCCATTTGAAACTGAGTGTTCCTGCTGTCTCCGAGTGCAAATTCCTGATCAGCGGGACAGCGTATGCTACGATCTTACCTACGCCGTCAACTGGCATACCTACCTGCTCACGTATATGTAGGCCACAGTGCAGGTCTGGTCGACGTATTCGTACCGCTACCGAGCATGACTATCGAGCACGACGTGTGAACTTTCCTGTGCGGCTAGTTAGCATGTCCTGCCACTGTATCTGCACGGCTATTCACCTGCCTCGCTTTTGCGCAGTCGCTGCGATACCGGTCCACTGCCGCCAGCGATTTGCTGAGGGACTGTATTGTCGGAATCGTCGGCGATGATCATGCTCTGCGACCTGGCACTGCTCTGTTCCCCGAAGCAGCTGGTCTGGAGTGGGGACTGCGCTGTGTCTCGTAGGTTTGTAGTCACGCTGTGCGATGACGGATGGCTTCTGGAGTCTGGTACGCTGGCTTGGATTGGCGATAGTTGTATCTAGGCGGTGCATGAGCCATCTGTCGCTGATGTGCTCGCAGAACGGAACAGAACAGCCATACTTGTTCCACACAGGCCGCTCGTCATGCACAGATGATGAGGACGATTGCCAAACAACGTTGCATGATTGTCTGCTCAATCACGGAACGTTCGACCTGCGCTCGCTTTGTTCTCGTTCTCGCTCGTGGTGGCACAATGCGTGCTGCCGTCATTGTTCGTTGGCTGAATCACCAGACTCTTGATCCGGGCTCAGCTTCCTTCGTCGATGCGACTCGCTGGCGACGCAACAACGGACGTCGCACTGGCAGCACTTTCGATACCAAGCCTCTGTCCGCCCCTCGCGAACGAGCGAACATGGTCCAGCCGGCGAAGTGGAACACCTTCTTGAAGCGCAACATTCGAGAAGCGCGAGCCAATCACCCTGACGACTACGCTGCAGCACTCGCAGAGGTCTCGGCAAGCTGGGCGACTGTCAAGGGACAGAGGGCTGGCACTGTAGGAAACGACGTCCTCACCGCTCTCCAATCGTCGACACAAGCCCGGGAAAATGATGTTCGAGTTACGACACAGAGGCAGGAACAAGAGGCACGGACACAACGACTCAATCTCCGATTGCAGGAATTGACTCGAGAACGCAATGACCAAGAAGCGCGACGAGTCGAAGCAGTCCATCAGGACCTCATTGGTAGGGACGGACCTGATCTAGTCATACCAACGGCGGAAGAGCTCGGTGGGATCGACCCTGTCTGGAAGGGAGGATCGGAGATTGGAGGCCGCGAGGCGGTGAATTCGGCGGCGGTCTGGTTCTACCTGGATGCTGACGGTCGCATTGTTGATCGTCGCGTTGTGAAGAGAACGACTATGGAACTGGTAAGTCTTTGAAGGGTATCAGGCCTGCGGTGGTCCGAGACTGTCTCCGGCTTCGTCAGGTCTTGGTTGGTGGGTGTCTTATTGTCCGAGTATTGCTAATCTTTGTACCACCCTTTGGTGTTTAGGATGCCTGGAAAGACGGCACCAAGTGGTCGGGGAACCTCAGAGACGTGCAGGGCCGTTACAGTATGGACTATGTGATTCACAAGAAACTATGTGAAGCACAGAGCGGGGGCACGCACTTTGCTCGGATCAGAGGCTACAGGAATTTCCCAAAGCAGTTCCAGTACCGGGTCATTGGCGACTTCTGCGATGCAGGTGATTTACACGACCTGTTGTACGACTACCACAGCAAGTATGCGACGTCAACGATTGTTTCCGCGGGAACACCAGTCTTTCCGGAACCTCTTGTGTGGCGTATGCTGGAGCAGCTGCTCAAAGCGGTGTCGGTTATGGAGCAGGGGAGTCTGGATGGTCCCGTCCAGGGCTGGCAGCAGGTGGTGCATCGGGATTTCAGACCGAACAATGTTTTCTTGTCGACGGCTTCCAACTCGAGGTACCCGGATGTAAAGCTCAGTGACTTTGAATTTGCCGCGGAGACTTCGACGACTGATGGGTTCAACCCGGACGTCTTGCGGATGGAAGAGGCGGGACACCGGAAGTATCGACCCATGGAAATGAGAACCGACAAGGAGCAAGCGAGGCTTTTGGAACTGGAAAAAGAATATTGGGGCGAAGAGTATACGAGCTTGGTCGACGAACAGCTTCTGGCTGCAGCGAATGTGAGTTTTTGATTGTCTCTGGTGATGATCGCAGCTGACCCTTGACAGCTCTGGGGAGTCGGGGCGACCATTTATGAGCTTATGCACGGCGAAGCGAAGACCGATTCTCAAGCCGGTACCAAAGTCAATGATCCCATGTGGGTAAGGTGGAGCCAGTCGGTCGAGAACAGTTACAGCACGACCTTGGTGGACCTCGTGAAGTCTTGTCTGGAGCATGAGCCTGCGCAAAGAGGGACCGCTCGTGAGAAGCTGGATGTTATCGAGCGGACGATTGAGGATGATGAGGACGGGGACCGCATGCGCATCGCTCGGGACGGTGCGGCTGAGGAGGATGATCATGAGGGGTATCGATGGAAAGGATCCGACTCTTCTAGAGCATACGCACTTGGGTTGGAGTTCTTTGCGGGAGAAACGGCAGGATGAGATGGCAGTGCGGAGGACTCGTGAGTGGGAGAGCAATTGGAGCTAGATCGATCAGGATGGTTGTGGAGTTGAGTGCGGAGCTTGTCTGGCCTGTGCCCATGTCTCGACCGCTGAGTTGACTTACTGCAATTGACACGCGCATCGTTTCAACGTTCATCCTCAATGGCTCCCTCCACATCTTGAAGATTGGCCAGTAGGTTCTGACGGCTCGTCATAGGCTCAGGTCTCCAGATAGTGTCTTTGCCGAGCGTCTCGATGTGTCTCACAATGCAATGGTTCATCCGCAATAGCACCTGCGCGAATCTCTCTCTTGTCTCACGGTTGTAGTCGCCCAAATCTGGTACCGTCCATTGGTCGAATAGCCTTCCGTGAGAGCTGAGCGCTTGTCCGAATCCGCCGTGTTCTCGTATGAAGAGGTAGCAGAGATAGCAGAGGAATTTGCTCGTTCCGATAGTTCTGGGCCAGATGGTCGAGTCCGTTCTCTCGTCCTGCTCATTGTCCTCTTGTTGTTTGATTGCATACTCGACAAGAAGTTGTATTTCAGCATGAACGTGCATCACTTTCGCCCAGCATTCATACGCGATGTCCGTCGGCGTCTCTGCGTACGGAACCACGTGCTTGATCTCGATCCGGCGGAATGCATTTGGATACTCTGTAGCAGTGTCGACCAGAGCGCTTGCGATCCTCCAATAAGCGCCGATCTTCTCCAACTGCCTCAATGTCTTTACTGCAGCCGCGACTTGAGGGGTTGGAGAAGTGATACTGTCGACTTTGGATGCAAATGTGCCTACTTGAGGGTTCCGGCACCAATCGAAGGTAGACCTCACCAGCTGCTGTAGTGTCAAGGAGTCATTGTCGGACGTCGTAGTCTCGAATTGCTCGTACACCTTGCTCAGCGCCGTGATGGCATCGACCAAAGTCTGTCGCATCTTCCACTCACCCTTGGAAGGATATGCGTGCTGGACCCGGTGGGAGAGATTGTCGAAATCTCGAGCGAGAGGCTTCTTGTGCGTCTTTCTCAAGTAGGAAGGTTTCGACCACTTTACCGAGCGCATGCGGCCAAGCAATTTCTGTGAATGCTGCTCAGTGATGAGGGCGAACATTCGCTCCTTACATGTCTCGGCCTGCTGGACCGCAGTCGCAGCGCATTCAAGTAGTCGAGCTATCTTTTCAAGCATCTCTCGGACAATTTCATCCATTACATCCATACCTGCGACTCGCACGAGCAGCTTACTTCCGACATGTTGCTCCAAGCAGACGGCAGCTACGCTCTGAGCTCCTTCGGACACAGCGGCGATGTAAGCGAGGTCGTCCGCCACTTGCCTTTCGACGGGGAGAGGTAATGTGTCTGCATCGGTGATGTCGTTGATGATAGGAGCGGTCAGGACATCAATTGGCACAGCGTTGGTGCGCCTCTCCAGCTCGATGAGGTTGTGCCGGAAGTTCCTTTCGGAGATGTCGGACCAGATGGTGTGATTGCTTGCTGCTGTGCATACAGGCCGCCGGGGTTGGTTGAGGTTTGAATTAGTCGGACTGTGCATGTTGATGTGGCCTGCGTTCTTGCCTCCGCTGGAAGTTGAAGTTCCCAATATGGCTTAGTCAGCACGGGCCGCGCGAGACGGCTTGAGTGAATGTACCGACCACACCTCCGCGGAGCTTGACCACGAGTGCGATATTGTGTGCGGTGGGTTGGAAGGATCGATATTCTTGTAGAGGAGGTACAGGAGACTCAGAATCGATGGTTTTGTTTCGGAGAGGAAGCGATTTTGGTCGGCTGAGTTGGCTTTGGCTTGTCATATGGGATTGACATGTGCTTGTCGGGGGTCGACCTCCGCGGAGCAAACGCTGGAGGGATTGCGACCGGTGTAGTGGAGAGTTGTGTTGTGCTGTGGGCCCCTGTGGCTGTTGTCTCGGGAGGCGTCTGCGGTGGAGGATGTAGCCGACTTCACCACGCTAAAATCTCGGCTCACCCGCGCTAAAAGCGGGAGGGATCCACTTTAGTAATGTGAAAATTTTCTTAGTAACCTGAGTAATAACTGCAATTATACTATTATTAGTAACAATACTATTAGAACTATTAGAACTATTACTTATTCTTTTCCCAACGTATTAGAATAGTAGTTCTATTAATCGAGGGCGGCATGCACTATCTCTCTATCGAGGAACGGTAGGAAATCGCGATTCGCTAACTATATAAGGTAAATGTAGTAATAGACTAGGTAGGGAGCTTAGCGATAAGGTCTTCGATAACGTCCGTAATAAGCTTATCTATAACGTTATAGGGCCGTCTACCTATCCACTTTATAGAAGGAACATCGGCGCTAGAACTTAAACACTATATAACTATTCCCGAATATCTACGAAGTTCTAACGGCGGTATCGCTTACGTTATCGATATATACGGTATATATAATATTTAAAAGACATTTAGCCGTAAACGAGACAAGAATATTCTAGCTAGTATCTAAGGATAGGTAAGAATATTATTAAGGTTATTAGTTACTATATTAGTAACGTTATCGTTAACCTTATTAGATATAATACGCTAACGCCCGATAGTATAGCCCTTATAAGGCTATAAGCCCCTTCCTCGGTAGTATTGCCGTTACTAAACTTATTAAAAGGTGTACTAGCATTAAACATTGCTAGTATATTATCGGGGAGGTTATCTAGCGAGGTTATTATAAGGCATCTAACGTCGAATTCGAATAGCTAGATTAGGTTCGCTAATAGCAATATACTAGTATTTACGATCGTAATATAAAGTACAATAAGGTAAACTCGCTTTTTAACGTAGTCCGCACCCGGTTTTAACGAGGCGCTACTTATAATAAATAATAGCCGTTCTGTCGGATAACATTAAGGAAAGATCTTAAGCTAGTAAGCTAATAATTAACGTTATCTATAACCTTATTATTAAGGTCGTCGAGGATGTTATTAACGACGTAATTACTAACGTTATATAGAACGTCTTTAGTTAATTCGGTGCCGTAATTTAATACTATAACTACGACTAGCGATATAGACCTATATACTTCCGATAGTAGATTATATTAACTATAATCTATAGTATCGACCGACTCTTCGAGCTATATAATAATCCTTTTACGTTGTAGCTATAGCGGAACGAATGCTACTCCTTTAAAGGGAACTAGTGTCGACGATAGACTTATAGTAAGTTCTTAATGTATAGCGGTAAAGAAACCCTATCTAGTACGTTATCCGGTACGTTATCCGGCATGTTATCCGGTACGTTATCCGGTACGTTATCTAGTACCTTATCGAGCACCTTATCGAGCACCTTATCGGGTACCTTATCGAGCAACTTATAGAGACGCTTATCGATATGCTTACTAATATTGTCCTCCGTAACGTAACTACGGACGTCCTTAATAACGTCCTCGCTAACCTTATCGATTACCTTAGGGACCGACTACGAAAATAGAGTTAGGGAATTTCGAAGTTAATAAGAGCTATGCCTAGTAATATTTACTTAGGTTGTCCCTTACGACCTTATTATAACTCCTACTACAATTCTTATTGTTAAAGGGAAGCATAACTACCCTTTAAATGCACTAAACAAACTTCTATCCGACATTAAGAACGAGCTATAGGAACTTATGAAAATAACACGAGATCCGACACTAACGACTAGTATAATAAGCTTATTAGGGACATTATCGCGGACGTTATCGCTAACCTTATTAAAGACAAGTTCCGTAATTACCCGCTTATACTCTAGTAGAAGGAGTATTATAACGTCTACTCGATCGAGGACGTATATAACGCACTTAACTATAACGATATTATTACCGTAATAATTCGTAAGATGCGCTAGATATATTAGCTAGAAGGGCGGTCAATTGTAGCTATTAACGCAATATAGGAGAGAGAGAAGCTACTAGATATCGCCCGGGTAAGGTTATAGAGGAGCTTATCGAGGACCTTACCTAGGACCTTATTAGGGACCTTATTACTAACCTTCTTATAGCAATATATCCGGGATGTCTAGTATCTAGACGCGGACCGGAAGAAGTTTATTATTGTATACATGTTTAACGATTAAGCGAAGGTTTAGAAGGATCTTAATACATTCGAGATTAACATAACCTTTAAACGGCTCGAATACCGGATTATAGGCGATAACGAGATTCTTTTTACCTTCGAGGTAATAGACGGTTATAGTAAACTTATTAATAACGGTATTACGGATCTTATTACTCTCCTTATTACTAACGTCTTTACTACTAGTTTTTACTCTTTACCGTATATACTATAACTACGAGGGTAATTAGCTTTAGAGGCAGGTCTTCTATAACGTTATAAACGTTCTCGCTCGGGCGCTATCTATAGAGTTTATGCTATAGCATTATATCTACGGACGGGGCTTTAAGTGCGTAAAAAGTAATTAGGCCGGCGATTAGTACTCTAGTAATGTTATCATCCCCGTTATTAAAGACCTTATTACTAACGTTATTAGGTATCGGCTAATACCTTAAGGACATTAAACCGCGTAATATAAACCTTACTAGTAATTAGCGCTATTATATGCTATATGTCCTTATAGTCTACCGAATCCACTTCTTCCGAAACATCGATAAGATATTCGGGGAGGATATATATACATCTATAATCCGGAATCTAATAAAGTCCTTAGTGTCTATATAGACGTACTAGGAGTATCTAAACGTCCTCGAAGCCCTTAAACGTAAGGTTATCTATAAGGTTATCGGCGACTATATTAATAACTATATCTAGGATATCCTTAGCTAGAAATTAGGGAATAGGCGAAGAACAAAATGCTACTATATATCGTATATAGCCTTTGTCCGGAGATCTCTAAGATTAATCCTATAATCTAGGATAGAGAGCGGCCGGATACTAACTCTAATAAACAGACTAGCTGGAAATCCTAATCCCTCGGCAAAGGTATATAATAATGTCCTCGACAACCTTATCGATAAGGTGCTCGATAACATAATTACCCGGCTTACTCTATATAGCCCTCGACCTCGTCGGTGCCCTTTTAGTCGGTAAAGATCTCGACTACCGCGATGTTTCTTAGTATAAAGGCCGCACGAAATTCGGTTAATAGACCTATCGAAAGGATATATCGATATAGAAATGTCTAGAGCGGAATATTAAGCGATCCTATAAGTGAACTCTAATGCTATCCCTAATATCCTTATCTATGCCGTTATCGATAACGTCCTTACTAACCTCGTTTCTAGCTAATAAACGCAACAAGAACTAGTAGAAGCGCCGGAATACTATATAGAAGGAACGTAACGCTCGGAGGGCTAAGCGTCGGCAACATAGCGATAACTATATTACTAACGATAGCGACGAGTATCCGTTAGAACCGGAGCCCGGAAATATTAATTTGGAATAGCTTAAGAATATAAGTAACGATAACCTTACTAACGACGTCGCTAGACGAGGTCGTAGAGGAGCTTATAGTCGGTCTACTAGGGCTCTCGCTCTCGAGTAAGCGTAAGATTAAGTGCTATACTAAGTCGTTCTCGTTCCGCTAGTAGCGAGGTATTTAGATTCGGCTTTCCGTTACCTAGAGGTATACTAGGTAGCGCATCGGCTAGTATATTAGCCGGCGCATTAGGTAGCGTATTAGGTAATTTACGGAACATAGATGCGTATAACCTCTTCGATAACTACGATAGGGACCTTACTACTAACTTTATTAGGGAAATGTAATATCTTTAACGACTACTTACATAAGAGCGTACGAAGAATGCGGTAAACGATGCTCGAATCCGCGTTATACGCGAAATAGGAAGGGATCCGGGTCCACTAAATTAGTAGTATAAGCAATAGCCTATAACGTCTTCGATGTAGTTATCTATAACAACCCCCCCGCATTTATTATAAACCTTATCTATATAGTTATCGTAGCAACATCTGCTTTATTAGACTCCTCTTACTTTACCGGCGTCTTTTAGTAGGGTTAGGGCTTAGGTAGCAACAAAATAATACTATACTATTATTAACATAATTATTAAGTTACTTAATATATAGCAGTCTTTATATCTTAAATATCCTAATAAATTCGTATTTAGAGTATTAAACTAACGCTCGCTCTTAGATTGTCTAGATTAGGATAATATTTATTCGAGCTCTTTAGAACTAATATAATTAGTAGCTTCTTAGTCGCTAGTAGGTAACTAGTTATAGCTCTATACGAATTATATAGTAGTAGTATCTATCGGTTTCCTATTAGTTTCCTTACTTCTATCGAATATAATATCTAGTACTACGGCTAGATACGTTAATATATAGGATAGATACTATAGATCGATATCTAGCTAAAAGGGCTACGTTAGCTACTAAGAAACGTCTATATATACCTTCGACCTTCGATAGTCTAGATAGCTTTACTAATTAACATACCCCTTATCTCTCTTTCTATATATCTCTACTAGTAGTACTAGATCTAAGATATAAACTATAAATATAGCTACTACTAGTTTGTGTAGTAGTATAGGTTATATCCTTACTAGCCGTATATATAGTAGAGTAATATAGATAAATAACGGTAGATTAGTAAGCTATTAATAAGACCGATTCATAATATTAAGGGATTATAGTCTAGGTACTTCTTATATTTATCTAGAGTGCTTTATAATAGGATTAAGGGAGCGGCTATCTAGTGCTAGTATCCTATTATAGCGAATAGTTCTAATTCCCTTAGAAAGATCCCTAGTAGCTTATTAGCTATTAGCGAAGTAGTTATAAAGCGGAAGGAGTGCGTTCTTAATATAGTTACTACTATAGTACGCTCTACTATAGTAGAATCTAAGGTAGTAAGTTGTACTATACCGTCTAGCAAGGTAGTTATAGTAGATATATCGGCTGTTTAGCCTAATTAGGTACTACTACTACTAAGGGTAGAACTAATTAGTGGAATCCGTATATACGACTATCTTTATAGATAACTTCTTTATAGCTATAGTAGTAATCGATACGATATAGAGCTCGAGGTCTAGTAGAATTAGTCTACTCTATCTAATAAGAGTTATATACTCGGAGAGTAGCTTATACTCTTACTATATCTACTTCTTACGCTAGAGTTACTTATTAGCCTCTATCTAATAGTAGCTTACTTTAATTTGTATAACTATTACTTAAAGGGTAGTCGGAGCTACCTTATTTGATACTAGGGTTAGTAGATACCGGTTACTTAATCCCTTATAGAAGTATAAGATAGTAATATTAAGGATACCTAAGTTCGCTCCGGTATTATTAAATAAATCTACTATATTAGCCTTTTAGAGTAAGAGGTTAGCCCGGTTACTATAGTCCTTTAGTATCTTATCTTCTTCTTAAGCGGGTATAGTAATCTACTTAATAGCTACGGTAGGGTTAGTAGATAATTACGTCTACTACTTCTTAAGGAACTTAGTAGTTACCTTATCTACTAACTCTTAAGACGGTGCATTAAGGCATTATTTAAGTGCTTAATTAAACTACTTAGCTACTTAGCTGTCTATTAAGATATTAAAGTTCTTATGCTATTATACTAGATTAACATTAGAGTTAGATATCCGCTACTATCTCTTAAAAAGTGCTATCTAGCGCCTCGCATCTTAATTACTATTAAATTACTTAACCTTTAGTCGGTAGAGTAGCTATAACAATTATTAACTATAGTAGTGTTTCTTAGATACTTAATATTAGTAATAGAGATAGTAGTTAATCCTTATTTACTAGACTTAAGGACTAATTACGTAGTAGTAGTAGAATAAATAGCGGCGAGGACTAATAGTAGGCTCGTTCCGGTTTGTTCCGGTTTAACTAGCGTAGGTTAATAGATTAATACTAAGTCTCGCTTATTTAGAGCCTATAGAGTAGGAATAAACAACTACTAAGAAGGAGCTAAGTAAGGCTCGGGTAAGCATACTTACTAGTTATTATTCAGATAGGATCTATAGTAGCTACTATAGCTATACTAGTAATAACGAAAGTAGATAGTAAGCTAGGTATAGTCCTCTTTCTACTCTTATAGGAGTAGTTAGAAATACTATACTATCGAGTAGGTATCCTAAAGTAGTAGTAATACCGATTATAAGAATAAAGGGCCTATGCTTAAGTAGGGCTAATCTTGTATCTACGTAACTTAGTTTCTAAGCTCTTAATACGCCTATATACGCTAACGAGCCCTTACGTAAGCTACGCCTTTATAGTTATTAGTATTAACGCCCTTATACTATATAGTAAGGGGCTTCTCTTATATTATAATACGAGGAAGGAAGATACTCGGAATAGAGATTATATAAGAGGTATCGTTGTTTAAATAGTAAGAGTTTAGCGAGTTCGTATAGCTAAGAAATGCTAGTAATTCTAATACGTAAGCTAGGCTCTATCTATAGTAGACGGTAGAAGTATATAGTAGTTATTAAGCTATATAAAGAGTATAAGGATATAAGGAAT
>JALRMM010000433.1:0-28385 GCA_026122155.1 Zymoseptoria crescenta
GTAGTAGTAGTAGTAGTAGTAGTAGTAGTAGTAGTAGTAGTAGTAGTAGTAGTAGTAGTAGTAGTAGTAGTAGTAGTAGTAGTAGTAGTAGTAGTAGTAGTAGTAGTAGTAGTAGTAGTAGTAGTAGTAGTATTGTTTAAATTAAAAAAGGGCACGGTAGTAGAAGTTTTATAAGAAGACACGGCTATTTACTAAGTTACTTACTACTTATTAATAGTATATAACAATACGGACATATACTAAGATTACGATAGGACGCATTAAGAGTAATATACAGATAATAGGAGGCATTTCAAGGAAGTAATGTTAATATGCACGTAACTACATGGCTAAATACCTCGTAGTGGCCCAAACTTATGTTTAGGGCGCTATTATTCTAATAACAGCCAGCACAATTTTAAACAGCATGTTGAAGTTATCGGAGTGCTTAAAGCCAAAACTGCAAGTGAGGCGCATGGCCTGTTTACGAGAAACGTAGTTCAGTCCAGTCGAGGCCTGCAGACACTCCTCCCTTGTACAAGCGGATGGCATTCCGATGCGTTGACACGCTGTATACAATTTCCGGACAGACTGCCACGAGATTACAGCACCGGGGGCCCGACAGTTGATCCTAGCACGACATCACCTCGTGCTATTTCCAGTCAGACTCGTGAGATTACAGCACCAGGTTCAGGCTCTTTGAATGTCTCCATCCCAGCACAGCATTGGCTTGAACGAATTCCAGGCAGAATTACAAGTACGGGACTGTTCTCCGGACAATCTTGCCCACCCTCCCACTCTACACCGGACCCACCATCGGCAACCAACACCATTAACCCACACCGTCAACCAATACCGAACCAGCGCCATGCAGCTCCTCACTCTTACCACCACGGTTCTTATGATTCTTGGCGTCGCGACCTGCGAGACCGTCCGTATGTATCCGCATCGTTCCATGCCCACTGGCGTTACCTTCCTAACTGTTGCAGAATGCGGCAATGATCAATGCCCGCGACCATACTACTACTGTTTACAAGGCGCATGCTCGCTCTACCCCTGCAAGATTCCGGGAGACTGTACGGGGTATCCGAACGGGGCGCCGGATGCAACCTGCCAAAATGGATTCTGTCAACCGCCGAAGATGTAGATTCGTGTACGTGCACGCGTTTGCCGCTCGATCTGTTGCTTGGAGCCGGGCTATGGAGGCCGACACTGACTGACCTGACAGGCATTTCTGGCTGGATTCTCGAACAGCCGCTCGAATACTGCAGCTTGGTCATGGCATGCTCGACGGGCGGTGGGCCGGTGGCAGTTGTGACTTCCTCCATCACAGGATTGGAGTTGATGGAGATCAAGTTAAAGGATACCCGTTGTCGGTATGCTGGTACAGCACAGGATTTTCGAGAGCGTGACCTCATTGCGGCTGGCTTTGACGGGCGACACTGATACTCAAGTTGGTGATAATTATGGAGTCCGTAGTTTCGAATGCTTTGAAGGTTTTCTTTTGTATTCGAGGAAACCCCGCGACATGCATCGGACAGACCATTCTCTCCATATACATCGTCTTCCAGTGCTCGCCGTCCAAAGAGGTCGAGAGCATGCTAGTTGTGATGGAAGTATGCTGAGCGAAGTGAGACAACGTCCTAGTATTCTCTTCAACTCCCGACTCTAGCTTCAACTGATTGGTGGTGAACTGGAGAATGACCACACAAGGGTGTTATTGCCGGTGCGATAGCAAGTCCTGTCTCTTTCTTGCACATAGCTGAGGTTTGCGGAAGGCCGGTGATCATTCAGTGAATTGTCAGGGGGCAGATGCAGCTCCTCGAGTCTCATTGTCGGAACAGACTGGTCAAATGTGCCGCATAGAATACTCCATGCATCAAGATCGGTTTCAGCTGTGCAAGGAGTCGTTTATTTCTTTAACGTCACTGATCGCAAATGTAAGTTGCCTGAAGACTGGAAGGACTCAAAGATCTGCCGAACGCGAAGAAGTGGCCATGAATTGCTAAGCGAATAAAGTCGAAATCCAATCGGCCAGCATATAGGATTTCTCATGCTAGTAAAGGTTGGTCAGCATTGCATTGTGTGGCGCGATTGACTTCAAGAACTCGGGATGGAGTTGGAACATACCATCAAGGAGAAGTGATGCGCTCCCTCGGCGACTGTCACCGACACTTCGGTGCCAGGAAACAGACGAGCCCAGTTACCAGAGGACAAATTGACCTTCTTCTCCGTCAGGAACTTGATGGCTTCGGCCTCAGTTCCACTCAACAGAGCGTCAGGCATTAAATCAAAGTCCACTCCGTCGAAAACGCAGTCAGCGGCCCAGAGAATGCTCGCTTGTGGTGCTCGACCCCGAGGTAGTGGCTCCGCGTAATAGTCATGGAGGAGGTCAATTGTTGCTCGAAAGTGAGGCATAAGCCAGGCTGGCGGTATTTTATTTCCCTTGACCCCAAACACCCCTGTTGCGGTGCAGTGGTCGTAAAAATGTTGAGGGAGGTGAGCTAGACCTGTTGGCTCCGGGGCATCGATGATCAGAAGGTTGTCTACCACCTCACCTTCTCCGATGAGGGTTTGCGTCGCGCAGTAGGCAAGAATACCGCCAGAGCTCCATCCACCCAGATGATACGGGCCATGCGGCTGGCGTCTCTTAATTTCGACAATGTAGCTTCGAATGATGCTTTCCAACGACGAGCTTTCCATTGCCATTGCATCGGTGCGAAATGGACAGTTCAAGCCAACGATCGCAAGTTTCGAATTCACATCGGGGATGTCGATGTAAGAGTACGCGGAACCCGATCCGTCGGGTAAGAGGAAAAGCACTTTCTCTGCGGACTTCAGAACTCCTTGTACGACGATTGACGTCGCAACGGCGGTTGGGGCAGCCACGGCGGATGTCGTTGGCCCGTTGGACGTTGATATAGCGAGGACACGGCAGAGAGTCTCTTCCGGTATCTCGGCCAAATTTTCGAATAACGTTGGCCGACGACGTTCTGGGAAGTACGACCCTGTTCCGTTCAAGTCGTGGCTTCCTGGGCTTAAGGCTGACAAGCTCGCAGTACCAGAATCGAAGGCGCCGAAGTAGTCCACATGCCCGAAGTCGATGTCGTGTTCATATGTCGGGAATGGGGAGTACGGACCGATGTCCAAAGCTGGATGGGAATTCTGGCGAGTTAGGGGAGGTCGAGCATTGGAGAATCGTCGAGACCCAGGTGGATGTGTCCTGGCTCCGTTGGTCGCGGCTCCAGCAACGTACTGTTTAATCTCTCGAATTGTCGTCATGTCAGAGAATTCGTGGGCATTGACATTCACTTCAAGCTCCTCATCGATCCGGCTCAGAATGAGCAACGACATGAGAGAGTCCACGCCCAACTCGTCGAGCGGAACATCGTCGCCCAGCTCATCGAGAGCAATACCACTCTCCTCGGAGACGATTTCCATTAATTTTGCGGTCAGATCACGGGACGATCTCAAGATGCCACCATTCGTCTGCGGCTGGCTCCGCGCGGGCTCAGAAGCGTTGCCGTTCAGCAGCTGCTGCATCGGAGCCTTGGGTCCGTCTGTCGCCAGAACGTGTTTCAGCAGCCTTCTCGGAACTGCCTGCAGAGCAATGTCGCAGAACTTTGCCACGACCTGGTCGCCTTTCAACACAACGATATCACCCTTCCACAACTTGCCTGGCGCTTCTGCCATTTTGACGTAGGCTCTGTAATTTTCTGTAGCAGAAAGGGGCTCCATCATGTGAAAAGCGCCCCAGCCATGGTTAACGTACACTTCCTTGCTGAGGTCGGATCGGTCGTTGCAATTCATCACGAACCCACCGACCTGGCTGAGGGCGTCGATGAACGCCGGGTGGGTGTGGAAGCTGCCTTCAGGGCTGACCGAATCGAACTGGACCACACTGGAGGCTTCAAAAGTTCCACTGTCCATTATGACGGACGACATTCCTTGGTATAACGAATTGAACTTTGCAAGTGCTCCAATGCACTTGTAGATCATTGACCTGTTGAACTGGTATGCGGTGTCGTTGAGTACTCCCCGTCGGAGAGCATTGATCCTGGATACCACTTCCGCAGAACTCATCTCCATCTCAGATTTGTCCGCGAAACTGATGTTGCACGTTGCATGCTCGCCGTGGACCGATCCATCGTCCGACAGAGATTCAAATTTGCAGGAGGCGACAGTTGTGTCTGAATTGAAGTCGACAGTCGCGCGGAGGATCTGCGAGCCTGATGACCTGGCGATGAGGGCCCGGGTGATGTTCATATCCTTGATTACGGTCGTCCGAGTGTCGAGAGATATATCGCATGCCTTGGCGACGTATTCTCCCACCGAAAGTGCGATGTCGGCATACACGGACGGTGTACACAGAGGAAAACCATCCACTTCATGACCTCGAACGACGCCGTACAGATCGGTGCGTCGAATGTCGGAGTCCACGACAATTTGACCAGTCTGCTGGAAGACCTCATGTGAAGTCGCTTTATGGATTGTGATAGAGCACGGAAGTTGCAAATTAGCTTGCACCGTGGGTACTGGCTCTCCTTTGCGAAGTGACCAATCGTGCACGTAATCGATCCAAAAGTGTTGAAGGTCCCAGGAGTAAGCGGGTAGCTCTACAACGCTCCGCTGCAAGTTTCTGTTGTATTCGATCCAGTTGATGTCGTGGCCGGATTGATAGAGGGATTGAAGCGTTGATGTCATGAGTCTCCAAGGATCATGGCCCTTGGACAGACAACACACTGTGTTCGTAACGGAGCCAAGAATCGACTTGAACATCCCTGATACAATCGGTTGTGGTCCGATTTCAAGAACAAGATGGCCTTTCTGGAGCGCCGGATGGCTTTTCGCAGCGTCCAGTGCTCCTACAAAATCGACCTTGTGGCGGCAATGATCTCGTAAGTAGGTAGCATCAAATTGCGTCTTAAGCCTGGCCTTCAGAGGGCTCAAAACTTCCACTGTCGGCTCTCTGAAGACAACGCCTTGCGCAAGACTATGAAAATCCTCCAAGATTGGATCGACCTGAGCAGAATGGAACGCAAAAGGCACTCTGAGAAGAGTGCATTTGATGCCGCGATCACGGAGTGACTGTTGTACGAGAGCGATCTTGGCTTGTACTCCGCTCAGGACTGTATCAGTGGGTCCGTTGATACAAGCGACTTCGACCGACTCGTCGTTCACCAGATCTTTTAGCTGTGCAGGAGAAGCTCTCACTGCCAACATGCAATGCGTGTCCCTGGTGCATCGAGTTTCGAAAAGTTGCGCACGGGATCCGACAAGGTAAATGGTGTCGATGACCGAAAGAACGCCAGCGATGCAGAGCGCTGCATACTCCCCAAGACTGTGACCGACGCAGAGATCTGGTTTGATGTTCCAACTGATCCACAGACGAGCCAAAGCTATTTGTAAGCAAGTCAAGGCCAATTGAGTCTGCACTGGACTGGCGTCTACCAAATCCATGCCGCCTTCTGTAATGATAGGCAAGAAAGACTGGAAGCCAAGGGATAGTGAAAGCTGATCGTACTGCTCAAGGTCATGCCGGAATGAGCTGAAAGAAGCGTAAAATTCTTTGGCCATCCCGGTGTACTTGAATCCTTGTCTGCTCGAAAGTGTCAGCATCGGTAGCCATGTCAAAGTGTGCGCATATCTGTGTACCCTGTGAAAGCAAAGACGACCTTAGAAGCCGTTCTTGGTCTCGAAGCACCCAGCTTCAGATCTATGGCGGATTGCAGGCTTCTGCTCAGCTCGGGTCCACTCGTAGCCACCATGAGGGCACGATGCGGATGATGGGTACGTCTCGCAGTTGTGGTGTAAGAGATGTCTGCAAGATGTGCGAGATCGACCGTGTGGCCGTCCAAATAGTCCTGGAGATTTTTGAGATTGCCCAGCAGCGCAGTCGCTGACCCTGCCGAAATGCAGACCGGGAACGCCGTCCTCGGGTCAGCTTTCTTCTCTGGTCTAGTCGGGCCATCTTCGATCAACATGGCGCTGTTGCCGCCTGCAGCGCTGAAATTGTTGACGAAAGCCCTCCTGGGGCCGGCCGTCCCTCGAGTCCATGGCACCGCTTTGTCAGCGATGAAGGTCTGTCGAGCATCGAGATCTTGAGGAAAGCTTTGGTTCAATTGGGTTTTGATGCCGCAGTGTGGTGGAATGATATCGTGCTTCATCATGAGAAGTACTTTTGCCAGGCTTGTTGCCCCAGATGCAGCTTCTCCGTGTCCGACATTGGCTTTCGCGGAACCGATGTGCAAAGTCTGGTCAGGAGACCGTCGTTTCTTCTGCGATGGCGAGAAGGTCTCAAGGACGGACTGCATTTCGCCTGCATCTAGAAGAAATTCAGTGCGTTGGACCGAGGAAATAAGTTCGGGATATAATTACCTCCAACTTGCGTACCAGTCCCATGCGCCTCCACGTAAGAGATTTCGATGGGATCAACCCCAGAATCTGCCAAGATCTTACTGAAGATATCTTTCTGTGCTCCAACGTGTGGTCGTGTAATTGAGTCTGCCTCGGCGGAGTGGTTGGTGGCAGCGCCACAGATCACGGCTCGAATAGGATCGTTGTCAGCCAGTGCGTCTTCGAGTCGCTTCAGGATAAAGGTCACAACGCCTTCGCCGCGGCAGTAGCTTCAAACGGTCAGCTTCAAGCAAGTGTATATGATGTCAATAGCCTCACCCGTCGGCGGTATTGTCGAAAGTCTTGCAGTTCCCTGTTCGCGATAAGAAGTGCCCACGATCAAGACCCGATGTGAAATCTGGGTTGGTGAGGACGTTTGTGCCGCCAGCGAAAGCCGTATCGACCTCTCCACGCCAGAGAGCATTGCATGCCAGATGCATCGCGGACAAGCTGGACGAGCACGCAGTGTCAACAGAGTAAGATGGGCCTACATCCAGATTAGAACATGTCATCTGAACCAGATCAAGTGTCTTACCGCTGAACTTGAAGCTAAACGCCAAGGCCACTGGATTAGCTGTAATTCGAACGAGAGGGTCTCCGTGCGGATCGAAAACAAGGCGTAGGCTGAGCAACCACGTCGTAGGTCTTGTACACCTCAGAGGACTTACAAGTAATTGACCCTGCCGGGTATGAAAGCTCTGTTGCCTCCTGGTATAAAGTATGTATCTACTGGAGTCAGTACCTCAGTAGCTCACGCCAGTATAGGAGCGAATGTTGACGTACCGATGCTCTGAGCGCTGTTCGTCTCCATCCAGTCGTTACTTGTCACCCCATAGAAGATGCCCACACGGTCTTTCTGAGTCGACTGACTCGACTCCGGTACGAATCCTGCGTCTTCCATTGCTTCATATGTTGTCAGAAGCGCAAGTCGCTGGGCGCTGTAATATTTCGATGTTAGCTGCCAACGTCGAGACGTTCTGATAGATCAATCAGGACGTACTGCGAGATTGTCAGCAAGAATTTTGGTCGATCAAAGACAGTGGAAAACTGACCGGATCAACCTGAGGCGCCTCTCTTGGGCTCATGTGGAAAAACTTGGCATCGAACATCCCAGGATTTTTGAGCCAACAGCCGTATGGAGTCGCACTGGTGTTCTTCCCGGTCCCGGTAGTGTCAACATGCTTTTCACTCCAACGGAGAGGCGGGACTGGCATGTGGACGTCCAAGCCATGAAGAAGAATCTTCCAGAATTCATCCACATCATCGGCTTCAGGAAAGCGGCCGGACATGCCAACGATGGCAATTTTCTCCTGCTTGGGTCCAGCCGTAGAGCCAGACACCACTGGCGACGCAGATGTATGTACAACATCAACGTGCTGCACTCGTCCGATTGTCAACAGATTGTTTCGTAGGGCGATTCCCAATTTTGTACCAATGCTGACAATGGTAATAGTCTGCGGTGGAGGACTCCCGAGATGCGTGGCGATAGCGCCAGCGATCTGTTCGTAGCGAACTGGGCTTCGCAGTATGCTCGCCACTGCATGTCTCATCGCAGAGGGTAAAGCGGAGCCTGGACTGAAATCATCGATCAATGAAGTGATGAACGGAATGTTCGATCGAAGATCAGGCAACAAGCTACCGCCAGCTGCTTCAAGTATACTGTCCACGGTACGCTCGCCGAAAACCGTAGGGGCATGGTAGGGTGCAAATAGCGGGAGCAGGCCCGTGTTACGACCGTGGAAAGCTTTCGATCTGTGAAGAGCACCTAGCTTGTCCGGTGGTCCACTGATCGTGACAGTGTGCTCTGCAGTAGCACTGATCCAAGGCGTGGATGCTTCCGGTAGGCACTGCATAGTGTCAGCAATGCGGATAAGCTGTTTCCGATCAACATACCATCTGCGAGGCGAAGTCTTGTAGCAGTCCCGAGGCTTCATCGTATCCTAGATTGAGCACGAGCAGGGACCAATGGCCTCGCTTTGTGGCTGACTCGCACGGGTAGAGGTTATCGCCCGCTGTAACAGCATTGATGCCTGTCCAAAATGCGACGCGCACGGCATGAATTGCAACTGGCAGTAATTCGGACAATGAACAACATGCACTGATTGCCGCTGCTGCAATAGCACCGGTACACAAGCCAATGAGAACAGCGTTCTCCGACGTAGGGAATGGCCTTCCCGCGTCACGCTCTAGGTGTCTGCATATTCTTGTCAGGAAGCGATCAAGCCGATCTTGCACCGAGCGGACTCACGATATGAACGAGCTCAGATGACAGACACTGGCCAGCGCCTGATCGAGCGCGGGATGCAGTGTTCCGGAGTGTTTGTCGATGATCAATTCTTGGAAGCTGGAGAATCGCGAGACTCTGCATCGATGGGTGTATGGCAACAAGTCCACCGCGTCCCTGAGAGTCTTCAACGACTTGGCGATGAAGGCATTGGTAATTGGACCTTGCGGAGCGGATAAGACATTGGTGAGTTCAATAGAGAAGTCAACGGTCTGGTCACCGAAAAGATAGACTGTCTTCGTTCTGCTCATCTTGGTTGGACTTTGCGTTGGAGAAAGAATCTGGTCTACGTCCGACATATGGGGACTGCGACTACCTTTGAATGCCAGGAAGGTCCGACCTCTTCGAGAGCTATGCGCTGCGAAGACCACATCACCCCGTATTCTGCACGGCATCAGCTGCACCATGTCCTCACGGCGGTAAAACAAGGCTTTAAGCGACGAACGCTTTAGCTTGATGGAATTACTGCCCGGGATTGCTCGGGTCCGAAGATGAGCATGCTCGTTCATCGATGATCGAAAGTTGCCAGCGTGCCGCCGTGAGCATACTCGAAAGGCATACGAGCCCTACTATTTCCGGCAACATGTCGGTTGTCAAAGTCTAATGGCCTGTCATCCACGTGTCCGGGTCCGTGGAGGCAACGGTGAGGCCACGCAGGATCCATGTTGTTGGTCCAGAAAGATAAGATCACGACCCAGTTAAGGAATGGCGGTGGCGTCAGAGTATGCGCTGTCTGTATGGGCAGACACTGCAGGTACCAGGACAGGCTGAGCTCTCCAAGGCGCGAGAGGCGGTCAGAACGAGGAACGCTGGCGTATCGGGAGGACGTGAGGTTGTCCGTCGTGTCGTGAGTGAGAAGGAAAGAAACACGAAGCTGCGACTGACAGATGCACCCCAGTACGCGTGCCTCAGGCATGACCCAGTATCAACCTCACGCGCGTCTATTCTGAACCATGACAACCCACAAATTGACATGCGCTCGTTCTCAACCGCGGACAGGGTCTGCATGTCGGCCACAGACTCCGGTGTCCTCGATCCGCTGGCGCTTACAGCATTCCCGCAACGACTTGAGGTCAAAGCGGTCACCTGCCATGTTTTTGTATCGATGGCGATGGCATCCTGGTTGGCGACGTAGCACCGCCGCACTCGTACTGGACGAATACGAACGATGCGTCCGATGATTTGCTGGGAAAAGGAGACTGGGACTCTGCAGCCGGCATTGTAGAAGTCGTGTAGTTCTCTCGGGACTATCTTTGCTAAAGCACACATTTACAAGGTACTATGATCCTCCGGCGCGATACTCCCCAAGGGAATGGTCTCGCTCTGTTCGAGGTCTTACAGTTTGACGGAAAGGCAGGAATATGGCCATTGGAGAGCTACTAAGACAGACTAAGAAGTCACCTCTTCGAGGTCGGTTGACATTCTCTTTGCGAGCTACAAACAACGGAAAACCGAGGATACATCGAGCTCAGACTCGCAGCATTCAAACTCAGACTGGAAATCCCTGGCAATCCGAGGCACGGCTGAAAACAGGCCTCCGGCCGCCGGTCGTCTCCAATCTCGATCAGTTGACCTCGTCAGCGGTGTGGGAAGAAGTGCAGAAGAGCTGCGACTTCCCACGCACCGCAAATGGGTCTCCACAAGTGTAGTCATCACTCTCGTCAACTCGGCAATTGCCCTGCACGTTGTTATTGGTGTCGACGAAATCGCCGTTACGGTCGGCGTACCAAGCTACAGTCCAAAAGTCAGCGCCAATGAAACCGTTACCACCCACCAGGCAGATCGGAGAACCCACTGAAATGGCCCATATCATTGTTCCACTCCAACTCCGTCGGTGGTCCACCTCCATCCTGGGCACTCGCACAGTTCTCGCATCGAATACCTGAGAAGCTGGCATCGTCGGTGGAATGCTGGAAGATGGATTGGTATTCACGTCATCGCAGGAAGGAGGTCCGCCGTAGAATTTGAAGCCATCGGCTCGAGTGCTGCCAAAGCCATCGTCGACTGAGTAGGCGGTCTCCGCGTAGATGTAGAAGTCGGCGGTGGCCACGCCAAGCAGAGAGAGGGCAGTCAAGAGGGTGGTTGGGAACTGCATGGTTGGTAGATGGATGGATGTTGGTAGGTGGTCTGAGAAGCGGGATTGTGGAGATTGGACGAAGAGTGAAGTATTGACAGACGGTTGGAGGTACTGGAATCTGATGAAGGACAGGTCTTATATAGACATTCTGGACGCATCTACCTTCCAACACTCCCACCCATGATCGGTACCGGACGAGCTCTCATTGCTTTTCTGAGCACTGGTTTCGATTCTCTCCCCCGACGGCAAAATGTCCTGCTTGATCCTTTCATCGACGATCACGATCTGTCAGTCGTCGAGGGCCCGGCTTCGATCGAATGCGGTCAAGTCATGGAAGCATTTTCGGATATGATCAGCTTAGCTCCAGGCAGCCAGACGCTCCGCAATGCCACAAGTCTGCTGATCGTCGACCAGGACTGGTAATCGCTATTGGGGCGGACAAAGTGAGTTAGACGCAACCCTACCTTGCACTACTGACCGCGAGGATCGCTCCTTCTCCACGCCTGATACTGAAGTCTACCATGTGAGACTTCTTTCAAGGGCGTATCGCTCGAGCCGTAACATGTCTCGAGGAGTGCACCAGGAGCTGAGTTTCGGAATCGGTATGCCCGTTGATGGGAGAATGATCACAGGCCCTCTGAGCGTCCCACACGTGCAAGATCGGGCAACGATGAAACCAAGCACAACTCGATCATTCCTGCAAACTTTACCATTTCACAAACACAGCTTCACTCTGGGTACACTTCCACCACTCACTGCATTTGGAAGGTGCCACATTCTCCACGCCTTAGCTCAATTCTTCGCAGTCGTTCCTCCTCGGCACCGAGATCGATGCAACGCCATCTTGGCAGCTCGCCAATGTCTCGAGAGGATCGCATAGACGCAATAAATACCAGGAAACAGTGCCGATCATGAAGCTTATGACGGCAAGTCGAGAAAGAAGCAGAGAGTACCCAACGGTTGAAGAGAGCCAAGCCAGCATAAGGGATAATGCGGACAAATGCTTATACGCTCTTGGTATAGTCTTATACCTCGAAGGATTTCAGTGCTGATCATCGTCTCCTGTGGACAACGAGATTAGGGCAGATATCTTCTTGACACAGCCAAGAGGACGATCTTGTCTTGTCGATCATCAGCTTCGTAGTGTCGTCGGTACCGAGTGGATGTGCTCTTCGTCGTAAGTGGTGAACACAATAGAGATATTGTCGATTGCTTCTATGCTACCCAAGATCGGCGGTAGCAGGATCTCGCATCGCATGGGAGGTTCTTAAACACTGACAAGCGACAGTTCCGTTCGACCGACTGCCCATCTTCGGCCCAATTTTCTTAGTAGCAGGAGTGAAGTCAAGGCAGGTTAGCAGGACAGTCCCACGAGGTGCAATTGATCAGGTCACAAAGGGCATGCCAATACGGAATCGTACAGGTAACTTGTCGTCTTTTGGTAACCTCGAATGAGTCAACCAGACTTCTAAGTGTTGTGTTCGCTGACGATAGAGCTCAGCGCTATATCCTCAAATCATCATGCACTGTACAATAATCCCTCATGTGGCGCTGTCCCAGCTCAACGATATCAACGCCCCCCAAATGCTCATGAATTCATAATTCCGAACCGCCTGCGCCCTTAGAACTGACAGGCCAGGGCCCGTATCGCCTTTACCAAGGCGGCTGTATTGTTCATCTGTCCCTCATCCATCATCTGTCTCCCTGGTTCGGCTGGGTATCATATAGCTCTTATGTCCACAAGCAAAATCTGTGATCTGGGCTCACAACAAAGCTCATGCACTTTTCCCGCTATTTTCACTCTCCGTCTTCTTCTTCCTCTCACCCAGCGTTTTCTCTACGCCCGGTCCACCCCTTCGAGCACTCGGCCTCGGACTCTCAGTCGACCGTGCCACTGAGGGGGGTTCGCTGCTGTCCTGGCTCTTCCGCTTTGAGGAAGCGCTGGCGGTCCGCGAGTCTCGAGCTGATCGTTCCGGTAGTTGTGTTTTCTTGCCTCCTCCCTCTGGTGGCGGAACATGAATCTCTGTGGTGTCGCTCCGTGGACTGCCTTGTTGCTTGTCACGGTGCACTGGTTGCTCCGCATTCTCGCCGCCATTGGTTGTCGTAGCCGTCATGGTCCTCAAGTTCGTCGTCCCGGGGGCCATCGTCCCATCCTTCGCCGTGTCGGCATTTGTCTCATCACCGCTCACGACTCGATTGACCAACTGGTTAGCCTCCTGCTGCAAATTCGGCATGGCGCGCGCCGGCTGATGCAAGTAACTCTCCAGCATCTGCTTCAACGTGTCTGCTCTGACAGGTTTCGCTAAGTAATTGTTCATGCCCGCTTCCAGACACTTCTCTCGGTCGCCACGAATCGCACTCGCCGTCATGGCGATGACCAAGATATCCCGGACCGCTGGATCGGAATGCTTGCGAATCTCCCGAGTAGCGTTGTAGCCGTCCAGTACTGGCATTTGCACGTCCATCAGAACAAGATGGAAGGGATTCCCGTCTTCGCTGGCGCTCGTGAGGGCGTCGACGGCTTGTTGACCATCGCCATAGGCTACACATTTGAATCCAAAGCGAGTTACAAGTGAGACGGCAATTTTCTGATTGATTGGATTGTCCTCGGCAATACAGACCCTGAGTTGATCGCGCGGTATGCCTTGAAGACTGCGGATAGCGCGAGCGCCCGGTCCGTCGTCGACAGCGGGAGGGGTGAAGATGGCCATGGGGTCAGTTTCCCGGGAGTGCGGCGTGGGCCCGTTGGACTCGCCACTGTCCGCACTGGGTTGCACTTTCTTGAAGGGCATGCTGAAGAAGACGGTTGTGCCGACGCCTGGAGCGGACGTCAGCCAGATCTGCCCGCGCATGACGTTCTCCAAAATGGCTTTGCAAATCGACAGGCCAAGACCTGTACCACCGTAGCTGCGAGCCGTGCTAGAGTCGGCTTGAGAGAAGGGCTGGAAAAGTTTCTTCTGCTGCTCGTCCGAGATCCCAATACCCGTGTCGGCGACGGAGATCGTGACTTTGATGACTTCGTCGTCTTCGCTGTCGACTTTGGCGCGTATCGTGACGCTGCCTTTCGACGTGAACTTGTACGCATTCGACATCAGGTTCATGAGGATCTGATGCAGTCGAACGGGGTCTCCCATGACGACCAGGTCAGAGGGCAGCTCCAGATCCGTTATTGTTTTCAAATTGCGCTCGAGGTTGGTGTACGACAACGCTCTCACAACTTCGTTGATCGTCTCGCCCAAGGAGAGCGGGACGCTGAAGACCTCTGTTTAGAAACGTTAGCACGCACTCAATATTGCCAGCAACAGCAACTTACGCATTTTGCCCGCCTCGAGCTTCGAAAAGTCCAGAATGTCATTAATGACGCTCAACAGCGTATCGGCACAAACCCGAATCGAGTCCGCATGCTCCTCCTGCTCCTTGCTCAATTGAGTACTCTTGAGCATCTCCGACATGCCGATTACTCCATTCAAAGGTGTCCGCAATTCGTGCGATACATTGGCGAGGAACATGGACTTCGCCTTGGCCGCTTCGTCCTTCAGGCGTACCATCTCCATCGCCTTGATTTCCGCTGCCTTGGCCTTCTTCTCCGCTTCGCGTGCCTGGGCGAGAGCCTGCTTCTGTACCTCCAACATCGATGTATTGCTCGCTTGAATCTTTTCCGAGCGCTTGAAGAGCAGAGCGTTCGCAATGGAGATGGCGATCTGGTTGACCAGCAGCTTAAGCAAAGTCACCGTTCGCTCCGTGAATGTGTTTGGGGGAGCCTGGCAGTACAAACTGCCCAGTAATACATTGTTGCCGTGCAGAATTGGAAGCGAGATCACTGATGCTCCTTCCGGATTCTCCTTCAACCATGAATTCGGCACATTGGAGAAGCGCTCATCTTGCAAGACGTTGCTCAGAAAAACTTGTTCTTTGAATCGCAAAGAGAACAACGTGACTTGCTGAACGGTGGCATCAACTTGGTCCAGCGGAACGGGTTCGTCATGGGCTTTGATCTCGTCGGGTGTCCCTATGGAAGCCAGGCCATATTCGCCTCCGTCGCCCTCGACCACTAAGCCAACCAGCTCGGCTCCGGTGGCGTCGACAATGATCGAGGTCAATTTTGCCAGAAGACGATCGACTTGCAGCTCCGAAGACAGCAGTTGCGACGACTGCAAAATACCCGCGAGGTCGATCATATCCAGACCCACAGCTGATGAGAGTACATTCGACGCCTCTTTTGCACCCACGTCCGCATCCGTGGACGCACGCGACGCAGGATCCAACCACTCGTTAGTCCGTTCCGCCGAGGTCTTGGGCGCGTGTTCCCGCGTAATCGTCTCGAGCTTATCGGCGTATGCGGTATCATCTGTGCCTGCGTCCTCGTTTGTGGCCGTTTGGGTGGCCGCATCAACCGCCGACAATGACATTGTCCCGTACAACAGATACGAAAATCGCTCCGCAACGTGCTCGGCCTTGCCGAAGGCGCCAATGCGGCGGTACGCGGAAGTGCAGTCGAGGAGAATTCCGCGCGCGGGCCTCGCGGCACCTTTTCGGACCAGCCAATCCCCGTACACCTCGCATGAGAGTGCCTCGTCTAGGGTATTGTTGTTCACATTCGCGTGATTGACGGCTTCTTCGTAGCATGCAAGAATCTCCGAGTAGCGTTCTTCGACATCGGCAAGTTCAGCTTTGATGAGGCTCAGGAAGACGACGAAATTGACAGGATTGACGCTAGCAACGACTTCAATGTGGGCTTGGTATTCGCCCACCTTCCGGAGCAGCTCCGCGCGGTCGAGTCGGTCGGGTTCCTCCCGGACGCACGCAAGGATAGCCATGGCAGTGTAAAACATTGTTGAGTAGCGATATCGCATACACAGCAGGCCTTCGATCAACGGCAACAAGCCAGAGCCAAATTCCATGGCTTCCTTGTAATGCCCGAAGCGATAGAGCGCCTCTACGTTGTAACTGTAGTACAGGCCCAGTGGACGATCGGGATTGGAGACTGTGCTCTTGACATATTCAACGTAGTCGGTAGTCGAGTGGTTCGCGTCACACAGTACGTCTGCGGCGCTTCGGTACCGTGTCTTGCCCGCGAGCGCGCGGACGTACTGTCGAACGCCCATGAGAAATGCTCCACCTCGCGGGTTCTGCGGCCATTCTGGGAACTCTTCTCCTACGGAGGTGATGAATAGTTCTAGCTCTGCGAGATTGTCGGATGACCACAGTCTCATGGCAGCCGTTATGCCTATGTTGACCAAATGCTCAGCCGCGGCTTCCAGGCCACGGCTGAGCACCTTGAAGTTGTCGCGAATGGGTAACTGAATGTGGCCAAGCCATAGTGCATGCAGTGTAAGGCCTCGTCCGACGGTATACGATTCTCTCTCGAACAGCTCCAGGATTCGTACCGCGGTGTTGCCAAACCCGACCGCAGTGTTGATCATGCTGAATCGAGAAACAGCGATGGCCGCGAGATTGATGTAGCCGAGCGCCACCTGCGCAAACAGCCCCCGCTCCAGAAAACACGACATGATCGTCAACGAGGCATTGAAGAACATTTTGGAGTCGGACCAAAAGGCTGCACTTTGCGTTTCGGCCAGCAGAGCTGCCAGTGTCGTCAAACTCTTGTCGACTGAAGCTGGATCGCACCCCTCAATCTGGGATGAACTAGCCTGGAGGAGCGGCACCAGCCTCTGAAATTCATCGTCGCACTCGTCCCAGGTCCTGTCTGGGATAATCAGGCCCATGTCCGCCAGCGCAGTCGACAGTGACTTGAGAGCTGTCGCGTCATCTCCACGCTGCGCATGCATTCTGCTCAAGATGATCGCAACAGGGGCTTTGTCGGACACTTCGCGAGCATGTTCATTGACCTCCTTAAGAAGCTTGGCTGCCTCGTCGTACTGTCCCGAATACCAGAACGCCTCTGCTGCGCGGGTCTTCAACGTGAGACACTCCGTATATGTTGTATCGCCAGAAGGATCGTTCCAAGGGTCGTCCGGGAGCAGATGCAAACAATTCTTGAAGTAGTACAGTCCAGAAGTGCGAGCCCCCGACTCGCAAGCCGCCAAGGCTGCCTGAAAAAGAAGATCACGGAAGACAGCTCTCTTCTCCGGAACATGGCGCTTGATTGCATTCACCCCTCCGCATATGTGACGGGCCAGCTCAAATAGAGCCTTGCTTGGCTGTGTGACGGGATCATACGGGTCGTGCTTCATGATGCTTGCAGCTGCAACGTAGTGCATTGACTCCCGGTCGTATTGCTGCGCCAGGACCTCCGCTGCCGCGATGTATCGATCGTGCGAAAACTTGAAGCGGTCTTCGTGATCAGTCGGCATAACAACGAATGAGTTCAGCGCGGTTTGCAACCCGGCAACGGCATCCTTGGAGACTGGCGGAATGAGTGGTTGCGGCAAAAGTGAGGCACAGGAACAACTCATGACACCACGAATCAAAGGGAATTGGAAACTGTTGCCCATGAGTGAGGCCCAAGCCAGCATCGTCTGAGAATCTTCTGAGAGGCCGCGCATCCTTCGCAAAACAAAGTCGTTCGAAGAGTAGGCGTCGGGACTGGCGAATTGCTCGAATAGCTTGTCCATTGAGAATTCCCAGGCGGAGTGCTTCCAGCAAAAGTATATTGAGCGAGATCTGTGCGCAGAGTCCAGCATTTCCCTTACATAGAACGGATTTCCCTGTGTCTTCTCAGCGATCACGGCAACCAGCGGTGTAACGTATTCCACAGGTCGATGCAAGGTCTCTGAAACGAAGAGCGCAATCTCGTCGTCGGTGAAAGGTCCCACTTCGACTTTGGTGGCATGCTTTAGCAGCGATCGCATGGGGTCGGTGAGCATGTCCTCTGCGCGATACGTCAGGATGAGAACCATGGGGATCCGGGCTTTGACGATGACTTGAATCAGCTCTAGACTTTCCGGGTCCGCGAACTGCAGGTCGTCTAGACAGAAGCAGACAAATTGACTCATTGCTAAGAGCCGTAGAACATCCAAGAAGATGTGAAGAAATCGACTTGACTTGTTGGATCCGCCCATCCGCAGCCATTCCTGCGCATTAGCCAAGTTACAGCTCTTGCGCTCGGCCACCGGACCGAGAGAGCCACTGGGGGACGCAGCTCCGGCAGCGCTGGCTTTGCCGTTGACTGTAGGCGCCAGTAACCAGTAAGGTAATTCCAGGGAAGAGTGGAGAACGCCCCAGAAGGGCTTGACAAATGTTCTGATGTTGTCGTGGAATGGAGTGTTGACATTGTTCTCCGAGAAGATCTGTCGGAAGAGGGAAGACATGACCTTCACGACGGCATCAAAGGGCGAGTTCTTGACTTGGTCGAATTTTGCCGACGTGAAGTAGCCATGCCTGCGAGCGGAGGCCTGGATACTTGTCACCAGGGCCGATTTCCCGTATCCAGTAGCTCCGCAAATCCCGATGAGTTCTGTTTTGCCTTTCTTCTTCAGCTTCTGCGCGGTTCGAAACATGGAGCTTGAATCAGTGGTGCCGCGCTCGCCGTTGAGCTGATAGGACGACAAGGTCTGGTGGAGGCTTCCGCCAGTGCTGTGGTTGTTATTTGGGAACGAGCTTCGAGAATCGGTCGAAGATTGCTTCTCCAGTGGTTTGATATCGTTCTCATCGGTTGCCACAGATGAAGCAATACTCCCAGATCTGTTTGACATTGCCGCTTCGAATTTCTCTTGGGCGATGTTGCTCTCATGAGGTGAGAATTCGGGCACTGAGCTGAGCCGCGAGTCGTCGCGTCGATGCTCCGGACCCGTGGAAGAAGTGCTATCGCTCATGCTTTCTTGCAGCTCTAGCGGCCGCTCTCCCGACATCAGAGATGAACTCGAGCTCAGGCTCTTCAGGCCCATACGCGTGATCGGAGCTGAACGAGCCGACTTTTTCGCGGCTTTCTCGATGATGTTGAGGATGGTGTCCCTTTGAACTTCTCGGCCGACCAAACTCGAGGGTAACACAAAGAAGCATGACACATCGGCAGTAGCCACTTTGAAATCTGCCAACGCCGACTGGTCTCCATCTGTGAGGATCTTCTTCAGGCTTTGAAAATCATGCTTGACTCCCGTGGTAGAGTTATATCTTTCGTCCATATTCCTTGAGGTCATCTTCTGTAGGACCCTCGACAACGCATCGGGGACGTCCTGCCGGATAGACGAGCATGCGGGTATTCTTCGCGACAAGACATTCTGCATGATATCTAGTGCAGAAGAGCGGAGGGTTAGCAATGCCAGTCTCAGACCGCTGCAGGCCTTCTGTCCTTGGGTTCTCTTACCCAGAGGTGTGGTCCCCTCGAAGGGTGCCCGGCCTGTGAGCATCGTCCACAGAAGTATTCCCAGAGAGTAAATATCAGTCCGTGCGTCTGGCTCTGCAGGCAGACGTCCCGTCTGTTCCGGCGCAACTGCCATCAGTCTTTGCTGGACACCACGCTCTGACATCAAACTCGACCAATTCGCAGAGCTCAGTCCGTGCTCAAAACTCCTAATTCCCGAGCCGAAGTTGATCATGCGCACAACGCGGGTGTCGCGATTGAAGTGAAAGGCATCGCCTCTGATCTCTCCATGCACCATGTCATTACCATGATGCAGGATCTCTAGGCATTCCGTTGTACCAACGGCAAAGTCCAGGAACGTCAACAGTTCGACTTCCTCACGCCGTTGCACTCGAGATGCACCGGGTGTGCCCATGTAAAAGTTCGGCCCAAACTCCACCAAGTCGGTCAAATAATTCGGCCCTGGCGCTCTTATGATTGAAGCACATAGCTGACCATCGCCGGGTTGTCTCGCAGGCAGGCGGAAGAAGTCGAGCGGCTCTACGAAGTGCTTCCGTTGTGATGGCTGTGCTACTAGTGACTGACACAGCTTGTACTCTCGCTCCAGTCGGAGCACCTGCTTCGAAACTCTTGCAACAACCCACTGGTCTTTCTCTCGCTCTTCGTCCACCGTGACTCCATCGTAATCGGATCGCGTGCGGATGCTCGACGGTCGTGAGGCGGAGTTGGACGGTGCGCTCGAGGCGGCGCCGTTAGGTGTAGGCTTGCTCGTCCTGGCCCGGCGTCCAAAGAAGTGCCAATTATCGTAGCTGGAGTGAAATGGAGCGACGGTGTCGTCAAAGGAGTACCCAGGCGCATCTTCGCGGAGACGTTCGTAGAAGCGCCTGAACGGGGTACTGCGCGACTCCTCCACCGCCCGAGGCGTCTCCATTGGCGCTGCGTCGTCCATGTACCACAACGACTGACTACCACATGGTCGAAACTGCGCTGCGATCGGCGGGGAGCTGGTTTGGAATTGCTCGCCACGCGATGGGAACGGTGAGGATCAGGCTGATTGTATGCGATGTCGCGTCGTAGCTTGGGTGAGGTGAGGATATCGGAGCGAGGATCTAGACGCGTGCGAGAGGATGGTGATGTAAGAATATTGGAAAAGCACTTGCCTTCTTGAATGTCGGCACGAGGCGTTCGTTCCAAAGGTTAATCCAAGCTCTCCTGACCATCAGATTGATATCACGTCACCCATAGAACTACCGCTAGGGACTCGTCTGTCAATATACCGAACAATAGCACAGGACTTCACACTTCGACCATCTGCAGGTTGCCGCCCCGCGCCATTCTATGCTGCATCTGTAACTTGACTTAGTCGGACCTTGTGCAGATAGCGATAGGTCGTCCTCAATCCTTGCTGCACATCGACCGCCCCGCGCCGAAGCGGACATCAGTCCGAACAGAGCTTCACGCCAGGCCAGTTCATTTGACGACTGTGGCCTGATATCTTGACCTGACTCCTCACGCTTTCTTGTCTCGAACTGGAGATTCTCCAGTGGCAGCATCGACGACGACCGCGCCGCACCTGATCACGCAGATAAAACATCGAAGGAACACACCGTAAGGCTTTCCAATACGCGTAGCATGACGACACCGCAACCACACACCTCTTGAGAGCTTCGACACTCGGCCTGGCCGCGTGGTGATGGACACGGCAGACCAGAACATCGTCGAGCATCGCAATGGCGAAGGAGGTGAGCACGAGGAGGATGTTGAGGAGGAGGAGGAGGAGCACGATACAATGACGAGAAGGAGACCGCGAGACCTCCCGGCTGATTTACCTCGCTCGTTGGACGACCGAACAACATATACCGGATTCACACAAGAGACGGAGTACTACGATGCATGGCAGGGTACGACAAGTCACTTTTGGAAGTTGTGCAAGATCCTCCACTAATCCTAGCTAATGCAGGCCAATCGCAATTCCTCACCGCGCCCACCATCGCGAAGCCCATCAATTTCAATCTCTCCCTCCACGAACCCGACGATGACGGCGACTTTGGTCGGGATTTTGGCGATGACGATGTGCGATTGACACAAATGCTTGCTGCACAGGGTCAGGCATCCAGCGACGCGGGAGAAGCGGAGGAAGACGAGGTCCTGGCAGACGACAAAATGTCGCGTGACCAAAAGTCAGCCGCTCTGCAGGACTTTTTGTTCATGGCCGCTAGCAATGGCGATGGGAAGAGAGTCCAGCGGCTCGTGCGAGGCAATGCGTCCGACCTGATCAAGCTCGACGGGGTGGATGCGGAGGGCACACCACCTCTGGTCTATGCTAGTTGCTTCGGGCATAAGGATGTCGTCCTGGCTTTACTCGACGCTGGTGCAACGGTGGACAATCAGGACAAGAATCAATGGACGGCGTTGATGTGGGCCATGACAAACAGCCACAAGGAGATCGCGAAGATTCTGCTAGATCATGGAGCGTCTACGGATGTGAAGTCCTCTAGTGGAAGGACAGCACTGGACTTTGTGCCACCTCAAAGTGAGATCGCGGAGTTCTTGCATCGGAATGGATACAGTGTCGGGAGCGCGGGCGTTGGTGGGATGGGAATCACCGATGACTATTACAACTCGGGGTTCTCGCAGGATCGTTTCGAGGAAGAGCTGGCTGAAAGTGAAATGAGGCGAAGGATGATGATGGAGAGCGCGATCAATTTGGAGGTGGATCTGGGTAATTTGGGTCTGGACGAGCAGCCGGAGTCGCCGGACGATTTCGACGATGCCCCAGAGTTCGTCTGGGATCGATGTCTCAATGATCAGATGTTTGTCTTCATGGAGACCGACATTGAAAGAATCATGGACGTCGTGATTACCAAGATGACGCCGCAACGGACACCGTCGCAGAAACCCGTACCGGCAAACGTCATATTCTTGGGAGCTCGATACGCACACTACCACGCGGACAAGGATCTCCTCACGGAATGGCTCGAATCGGCACAGGACAAGATTTACGCGGTGGTAGACCAGCACCAATGGGATATGACGATATTGGCATTCTGGGTCTCGAATGCGACGTTGCTCTTGCACTACTTGAAAAAGGACACAGGGTTGACGCAAGAGACCACACAATTTCAAGCACAAATGGCGGAGCTCATCCACGAGATTTACATCTTGATCATACGAGATGCGGAACGACGAATGGACAAAGTGTTGGACGCTGCGATGTTGGATCACGAGACCATTCCTGGATTTGAGGACATCGCGTTCCAAAATGAGTGGAAGTTCCTCCGGAGCAAAACGAAGGTGAAACCGGAACCGGTCGAGAAGCGCTTTCGACCCCCCTCACCCAAACGAAAAATGCAGACTTCGCCGCGTAACATCACATCGCTACTTTCGTCGACACTGTTCGTCTTGGATCTGTACGACGTCCACTCAGTCATCACGGTGCAGATCCTATCGCAACTATATTACTGGCTTGGTGCAGAGATTTTCAACCGGATAATGTCCAACAAGAAGTATCTCGCTCGCACAAAAGCAATGCAAATCCGCATGAACATTTCCACACTCGAAGATTGGGCTCGGACGAACAATAGACAGCCCGAGCACTTCGACGCTGGGAGCACGGTACCCATTGGCGAGCCCACAGTCGAGTCAGCAAGACGGCACATGGCGCCTGTCGTACAACTACTGCAATGGCTCCAATGCTTTTCTTCGCTAGGCGAAGATCGCGAGGCGATGGAGGTAACCATTCAACAGCTCCCAAACCTTGGCACGAAGCAATTACTGCATGCTGTCAAGCATTATCGCGCTGAAGTTGGCGAGAAGACGCTGACGAGGCCTGCGCTGAGGCATATTCAGGAGATTAAGAGTCGACCGAAGACGTCTCCAAACGCAGACTTCGCCGCTGCAGGAGCGGCAGAACCTTCCACAGCAATGTCGTCAAGCGGCCCGACAGCTCCAGCCGTGCCAACACTGCAAGTGGACGAAGACGATGGCCCACCAGAAAGTAACCTCTTGAACCCGGCGTTGTTACTGCCATTCCACCTCCCGACATCAACAGATATGCTCATCAGCTATGGTGCCGGATTCGGCGGCGTGAACAGGGAACGCGAGAGGCGATACATACCCTCGATAACGCCCGAGTTTTTGTCGAAATTGGACCCATCTGGAGGACAGACGGCGAAGAGCATGTACGAGAACGCAACGTTCGACGACAGCTCATGAGCCGAGAGCCTTGCGAGAGATATCGTCGGAGATGGCCGACATTGAGGGTCGGCATGAAAAAGCCCGCGCCCCGCGCCCTATCGATAACGGAAGATAGCCATCTCGGCAGCTTTGGTTAAAACAATTCCCACCGACTGTGAGGCCATTCTTCCTCTCTGAACATATCACATTGGTTTACAGTATCGATAAGCAAAATGGAAGCTCAGATCTTGTCTCCAGAAATGATCCAAGATACTCTCAAGTCCACCGTGACGTTTGTGCCAGCAGACAAGATCGACGAGACGTTCAAGTCTGATAGCATTGGTGAGCAGCAAACATTCCGACAAGTCCACTCACAACGACCGCAGCCTAATCAACACGTCTCGACAGACCTCATCAACAAAGCCCTCGGCTCTCGCATCCTCTCCACCTCCGACGAATGGTTCGCCGCCGCCGAAAACCTCACGACGCCCACCCCTCCCATTCGCAAAGCCGGCGTCTTCACCCACGCAGGCGCCTGGTTCGACGGCTGGGAAACCCGCCGTCACAACCCTCAGCCATTCGACTGGGTCATCATCCGCCTCGGCGTAGCTTCAGGACGCGTGAAGGGTGTGGAAATTGACACGGCGTTTTTCAACGGCAATGAAGCTCCCGAAGTGGGTGTTCAAGGGTGTTTCGTAAAGGACGAGGATGAAGAGGAGGTGAAGAAGGAGGACTTTAGCGGATGGGAGACGATCCTGCCGAAGCAGCCTTGCGGACCGAGTCAGCGGCATGGATGGTTGTTGAACAAGCCCACGGAGAAGGCGTATACACACGTTCGCTTGCAGATGTTTCCCGACGGGGGCATTGCGCGGTTCAGGTTGTTCGGTACCGTGGTCCCCGTTCTGCCGCACGACGTCAATGAAGTCTTCGACCTGGCCGCCTGTGTGAACGGAGGCGTAGCGGTGTCCTGCTCGGATCAGCACTTCGGCACGAAAGACAATCTGATCCTGCCGGGAAGGGGAGTGGACATGGGAGATGGATGGGAAACGGCTCGGTCGCGAGGCGAGCACGTGGACTGGACAATCATCAAACTCGGTGTGCCGGGACAGATTGAGAAATTGGTCGTCGATACGGCACACTTCCGTGGAAACTTCCCGCAAAAGGTGCAGATCTTCGCGGCTGCGACGAATGGAGATAGCGTACCTGGAGCGGACGACGCGAGCTGGGTGGAGATTTTGGAACCGCAGAAGACGAGGCCGGATGCGGAACACGAGTATGCTGAGAAAGCGTTGAAGGATGTGGCAGGGAAAGTGTACGGGTGGGTCAAGTTGGTGATTATCCCAGACGGGGGTGTTAAGAGAATACGGGTGTTTGGGAGGAGAGGGTAGAGTATGCAGTGGTAGACCAGATTGGCAAGGACGAGAGATCTTCATTGCGTACAATGCCGTCGGCAAATTCGGGTGCCTCAGGAGGATCCTGCAATGCGACGTTCCTATCAACTACAGAGGCAGCGAGAACACACGATGTTGAAACTCCTCGAGACGACGCTCCACTTGCTCCCCATTACCCATCCACAAGCTGACAGAATCTCAGATCAGCGCACTTGCTCTATGACAACAGAGTCTGCGCCATGTCTTTCACTCTCCGCCGTCACGGTGATCGTTCCAGCCTCCATGCCGGCACGAATAATAGCCAACGCCTGTCCATGCCAGGTCGTATGATGATTGTCGTCATACCGCTCCGTGGTCTTTCTCGCACCGCTGCCGAACCCCTCGAGTCTGGCTGGCCCATTCACACACAGCGTGACGAGGTCGTCATCCAGCATCTCCACGGTCCCGCTGTCGTCGCACAGCAGCACGCGAACGAAGGCGAGGTCCATGCCATTGGCTTGAATAGTCTTCTTCTCCAACACAAGCTTCAGCCTCACTTCCTGCGCCGACTGGAGAGACGATTGCGAAGTTTGGCGGCCTTGGTTATAGCCAATGGCTGTGATTTCTCCTGGCTGGTATGTCGTGTAGAAGTGTGCAATGTTACCATATCGGCGAGCGGGCGGATGTAGCATCCACTTGGACAAGATGGCAGACGCGGCTAGCCACGGCAACCCATACTCCCAGGGGAGAAGCATTCCCAAAGCTGCTCCAAGTACACCAGCCGCGACGCTGGAGAGTGATAGTCTCGACGGATGTTTGCCTACTGGCTTTCTGCCAAGCGACTCCCCATTCAACACCAACTCCACTTCCTCGTCATCCGACAGGACTTGGATCTCGGTACGTTTACCTGCACAATCCTTCCACGACCAGCTGTGCTCCGCATCGGTCTTCCTCCAAGGGGATCTGAAAGTTTTCTTACCGACAAGATGGGGCGGTCGTACGGTGATGACGGGGGCGGAAAGCAAGTGCCACGCAGCCTGGGCCAGGTACGCAGTATGACCCGGCACACCGATGAGGTCGATGGCACCACATCCCGCAGATATCTGCGGAAAGGGCTTCTGAAAGCCACCACGGCTGCTGTCGTAGACCCAGTCGGCCATGCCGCTCTCGCCGAGATAGTCCCATCCGGTCCACATGAAGTCGCCAATGAGGCTGGGAAAGCGCTCGACTTGCGACCAATTCCAAGAGATGTCATCTGGCAGCGTTTCGGTTCCAAGGAGAATTCGATTGGGATGAAGTTGCACGTCTGTGGCGAATCTGACCTCGCCGTAGTTGTATCCGCTCACGTCGAGGAGATCGAAAAGATTTTTCGTCACGTGGTTGGCTCGGGGCAGGCGAGGTATGTTCTTGACGATAAATTGGATGAAGGCGAAGAGGAAGTTGATGGAAGTGCTGTCCAGATCCCACCCCGTGCCGCTGGGTGGCTGCACATCGAGATCACCCGTCCTCTTCGATGGCCAGCCCAACGTCGCGAGCATGAGATTGATGGCAGCGGTCACTGGCCTGGAGGAGTCCAGCGAGCGAACTCGCTGGACTAGACGCTTCGCAGTCTCCAACCCATAAGCAGACTTGGGCTCCGTCAGCTCGTTTCCGATCGAATACATGATCACAGAGGGATGATTGCGAGCTTTCCGCACCATGGCATCCACCTCGGCCTCCCATCGGTCTGCGAAAGATGGGGCATCATCGTGGGCAGACTTGCGACTGTACCAGTAGTCATGATATTCATCCATGACATACAGACCGTGCACATCGCAAGCATGCAAAAGTGCCTCTGGCGCTGGGTTGTGAGAGCTTCGGATGGCATTGTAGCCATTGGCTTTGAGGATCTTGACACGCCACATCTCGTAGTCCGGGAGCGTCACACCGCCGAGAATCCCGCTGTCATGGTGTATGCAAGCGCCGCGCAGGAGGACTGTCTGTCCATTGACCAGCAAGCCACTCCGTGCACTCCACTGCAATGTACGCAGTCCAACTGTCGTGCTGTGTGACTCCTCGCCGATTTGGACAACAAGTGTGTATAAATGAGGCTTGTCTTCCGACCACAGCAATGGCTGAGAGATGTCAAGTGTCGCGGAGACTTTTGAGTCTCTTGTGCGACTGGACCAACTTGCAACTTCGTGTTGTCCGTCCAGCAGGCGAAACGATACATCTACCGCATCCCGACCAGGATTATCGATTTCTGCGGTGGCTATGGCACTTGCCGAAGGGTGAATGGTTTTAGTGTCGAAGAAAATGCCACCCGGGCGTAAGGAAACCCGATTGCGGGCCAAGATCCAGACTGGCTTCAGCACTCCAGAACCGGTATACCACCGCGCAGACGGAAGGTCAACGTTCTGTACATACAGCTCGATGGTGACCTCTTGATCTTCGGGAAGGAACCGATCGATCTGAACCTCGAAATCGGTGAGTCCCAAGGAGTTGCTGCCTGCGGGCTGTCCGTTCACGACCACTTGGCAGTGTCGGTACACGCCTTCGAAATAAAGGAAGACTTGTTTGTCACTCCATGCGCGTGGCCGGCGCCAAGTCTTGCGGTAGTGATAGCTGCCACCCAGGAAGTATGCCTGAGAAGGTCCAGAGGGGGCCTCAGCGCTTCGACCGGCCTCGATCATAGCATCTCGCGGCAGACAGACGGGTTCGAAGGAGTCGCTGCCGACTGATCGGACCTGCCAATCGTCGTTGAACGGTATCGTGGTGTCGGAAGTGATCATATTGATTGTACAAGCACGTCGTTACGCATGTCGGACGAATGAGATGGTTGTCGTTGACGGAAATGCAGTCAATTATGAGGATCCGGATCAGTCGGGTGCCCATGTCTACCACTCACAGGGATCACAACGCATAGGGGGTGCGGAACTGGAGTTCTTCCGGTTTTCGTCGGACGTTGTTAGTAGATATCTGATGCACCTGGGATTATGCTCGGGCGGGTCAGTCGTTGGTGCATGTCCGCGAGTATTATTATGTCGCTATACGTTAGCACGAAAGTAAGATAAGGGAAGGCGGAAGGAGGCATCGTAGGAAGAGTAGATCGTGACAAAGACAAATGCTGCCTCAGGCATCAACGAAACGCGTTGTTGTGCTCGTAGAGGTTTCGACGGCAACACTCTACTTCAGGTTTGTCCTTTAACATAGCTCTACGTTCTCTAACGATACTTACACTAGTAAGTTCCGCGAGAGTAATAGCACTACCTACCGTAATACCCTAACTAGTAACGTAAGCCGTCTAGAGATTACGACTAATATTATAAGTACCCCTAGGTCGAACTCGGTTAGCTAGAAGGACATTAACGATGTTAAGTAGGGTAGCTCCTTAACGGTAACGATAGCGTTAACGGCGTTAACGCCGTCGCTAATACTATTAAAGCTAACCTATTTAGACCCTAATACTATTAACGGTATACGTTAGTAAGGGGAGTATAACGTAGATATAATATAGCTTAGGGTTAGGGTTTAGGTAGGAATAAAGCGGTAGGACAAGGCGATAGCGAGGTTACCGCGTTATATCTACTATATATATATATATATATATATATATCAAATTTATAATGTAGATAGCTCTATATATAAGGACAATTTATAGCCTACTTTTATCGCTATTAGGGAAAGCTAAGGTATAGCCTAGCTATAGACCTTAGGTAAGGTCGTTAGATAATAAGACGCCGAGTATAGCGGCGAATACCGCTTACGTAACGTATAGTCGTATATTAGGAGGCACGTATATATATCTTAATAATAGTAAGAATTAGTTTTATTACTAGTAGGATTACTAGCTAGCGTTCT